>JAULKM010051822.1:0-12706 GCA_032355605.1 Rubia tinctorum
TAATGGACAAAAAACTCTCAAATGTTGCTCTCATTCTATCCCCTTCCATGAAGTGGGCTTCATTGCTATTGTATATGTCAGCATGCATCAAGACAATGAGCCAAGGAGTCTTCGACATGTCGACCCTTTTGAGCTCATCACAAAGACACCTATACTGAGGCGTATATTTGATTGCCAAGATACAGATAGGGTTGATTAAGATATCTATCAAATAACAAACATTGACAAAAATGTTATCCTACAAGAACATGAGAATTGGTCCTCCTTGTTCATCCTAAATGTATTAGCAACAAAGATAAAGTAGAAGTCAAATGGTGACATATTAAACTGCATTTCTCTTACCACCTTAAATATTAGTAAAAACCTTCCAAAATTGAGAATATGTAGAATCAAACATATTAATCCCCCAGTTATGGTGATTCGACTATTTGCTCAATTAAGTAAGATAGTTAATTAGTTTTACAGGATTGGAGAAGCATGTTATACCTTAAAGTTGTTTCAGCATGAGCTAAGACAACATGCAAAAAAGATGAAAATATGCAATAAACATGCAGTACACTACCCCTCAACTAAGTATTTATAATTTTGTAGGATGTTAATTTAATAAATTATTAACTTCACAAAATTGATAATATAAAAAAAATTGTATGATACAAAATTAATAATCTATGTGCCTAACATAACTATCAAATAAGTAGATGACTTGGGGTGGCAGATGAGGTCATTGTTGTAGTCGACATAAATCAAACCAAAATGCTTGGTATAACCAAGCTGCCATTCAAAGTTATTCATCAAAGACCAAGCAAAATAACCCTTCACAACGAAAAAAAGAAGTTAAAATAAAAACCATATGTGATTTAAAAAAATAATTTCTTATCCCTCACCATCCACATCAAATCAACAGCATTAAAAATATTACATTGAGATACACCATGATTTAAACATTACACAGAGAAGAAACAGCATCTCCTGCAAAACAATGAAGTTTGAGCTATCAAGATACTATATGGGCTCATTTTATTACAAGGGAACACCCAAGTTTCAAAAAATTCCACAAGAAGAAATGTTAAATGTCCAGCAGATAAGAAATTTCAAAGGTCACCTAAGTTAAACTCTTAGTCAAGAAGAGGAAGTTCTTAATATTATGTATTCACCAATTCAATTCTTTCGGATAGCATAGACAAAAATATAACATAGAGTGGTTCTTATAACAAATCAACAATTAATGATAGATTGTATAAATAACGTTTATGGTGAAGACAATACATGCATAAAAAACAACCTTAACATGGATAGCAAGCCAATAACTCTATTGATTTGATGCTGCTAGGCAATGCTATCATGGAAACTTAAGTATTGCTAGTTAAAATGCACTGTATATATACATATATAGTTATATACCCCAAAACTCTCAATCAAGAAAGCACATTTAAACTTCGAACGTTAAATACAATTCGGATTGCACAAAACACTCCATCATCATATTGCCAAGGTGAGGGTATTTCCCCTTTTTGTGCCCAGGAAATTTTTACTCAAGTATAATATCAAACACCTAGCATGCAACCAAAAAATATATATTCACAAAGCAGAACATGAGGTGATGTTCGGGTTCAACATTGAAAGGTTTAAATTAATCAAGAGAAGGGAAAAATAAAATTCAACATCATTATGCTTGAGCAAAAAATAGTAAATTCGAATTCAACATTAGAAGGGATAAATTTATTAAGATAGAAAAAAAGAAGTTACCTAGTGATGAGCTCATCTCTGTGGTCACCAACGCATTGGCAAATCTATGGCAGAAATAGTCGTACGAAGGCGGAGTAGGCATTGCGTATGGCGGATGGGAGAGGGAACGAGAAGGAGAAGGGAATAGAACTATAAAGATAAGAGAGTAAAAGAGACCAAGTTGTTCATTAATTTTCATCTTATATGCTTGGTTATAATTTTCCTTATTAGGCAATTTTTTTGGCCAATAAGTTGACTAATAATAAACATATAAAAAGTAAATTAAAAATTAATTAGATAGAGATGACTTATTTATGTATAGGTATAAATGTTAATCAAATAGAGTAAAATAGTTTGTCAGTAATATATATTTTTAAAAGCTAAGTATTGTCGAAAATAAAATTTTTGAGGATTAAAAAAATAAGAAACAATTAATTAGATAAGAACCATAAAAATATACAACTATTAATATAAACCTGAGTAAAAAAATTAGGAAAATAGATATATACATTGGATTAAGAAAAACATTATATATATACATAGGTAATTTAAAATAAGGTTTTACAGTTGATTAGTTAACGTCAATTTAGTTATTAGTGTTTGTACATTAAAAGTCAAGTAACTGTTTACCGTTGACTACCTAAAGTCAACTTACTTAGTAGTGTTTACATATAGAAAGTTAAGTAAGTGTTAACCGTTGATTGATTAAACTAAACTTAGTTATTAGTGTTTGTATATAGTAAGTCAAGTATGGGTTGACCATTCATTGGTTAAAGTGCCCGATCGATGATATATATTCCATTACAGATTTGGAAAATAAAATGGGAGTGTATAGTGAAGCAGCACGTTCGACCGGATTTCAATTTGGAATTACGAGTAAAGTTTTTCCTTTTTGCACTTAGATCCTCTCCATGAAATTTGGAATTTTTTAATCACAAAATTAGCTATGCCAAAATTCAATTGAATAATATACGATTGCAACTTTGCGATTTGGGCATGTATGGGTGAATGGAAGGACATCGAAAGTCAACGGTGACTACTTGTACACAATTCTGGAAAATTACACTGTGGCTCAAAATTGTATTGCCCCACTATCCATCACTCCAAAATATATTATTTTTGTTATTATTACCTAAATATACAAAATTTAATTAATATATTTGTTTTGGTGAATTGTGGGAAAGCGCTAGTAGATGTTCTCGAGTAATTTAGAGCTGATTACATAGAAGTGAGGAAGACAAATCAGAACGGATTACGGAAATGTTCTTATGCCCAATTGATGATAAATATTATGTTACAGATTTAGAGAATAAAATGAGGGTGTATAGGAAGCACCACGTTCGAGCGGATTTCAGTTTGGAGTTACGAGTAAAGTTTTTACTTTTTGCACTTAGATCCCTCCGAGAAATTTGGAATTGTCGAATCACGAAATTGGCAACGCCAAAATTCAATTGAATAATATAAGATTGCGACTTTGCAATTTGGTCATGTATGGGTGAATGGAAGGGCTTCGAAAGTCAACATTGACTACTTGTACACAATTTTGGAAAATTACACTGTGGCCCAAAATTGTGTTTCCCCATTATCCAACGCTGCAGAATACATTATTAATTTTATTCTTACTGAAATATAAAATAATAAAAAAAAATTTTTTGGTTAATTGTGGGAAAGCGCTAGTAGATGTTCCAGAGTAATTAAGAGTTGATTACATAAAAGTAAGGAAGAGAAATCGGAAATGATTACAGATATATTCTTGTGCCCGCTTGATGATAAATATTCCGTTATAAAATGGGGGTGTATAGGGAAGCACCACGTTCGAGCGGATTTCATTTTGGATTTACTTTTTGCAGTTAGGTACCTCCAAGAAATTTGGAATTGTCGAATCACGAAATTGGCGACGCCAAAATTCCATTGAATAATATACGATTGTGACTTTCAGATTTGGGCATGTATGGGTGAATGGAAGGGGCGTTAATTAGTTAAAGTCAAACATTTTTTTTTGTATTTATATATACTAAATCAATTAAGGGTTGGACGTTAGTTAGTTAACGTCAAACATTTTTATTCTTATTCCTATATATTAGGTCAGTAAAGGTTGATAATTCATTAATTTAAATAATATTAGCTGTTAGTTAAAATAAACAAAAGAAGTAAACGATTTTGAAAGTTACGTCCATCTCATGAAATTTAGCTTAGAGCGGTTGCGCGCAGTTGCACCCATCTCATGAAATTTTTGATAAAATTTTAAAAATTTTCCAAATGTTTTTAAAAATTTTGGCGGGAAGATTGAATTTTAAAATTTTAGCACCGGTTTATAAATTAGCACCAAAGTTTTTTACACTAGCACCGGTTTTTGGAAAATCGGTGCTAAATTTTGGCGAATTTTTTGAATTTTTTGGCGTGAAGATTGATTTTTAAAATCTTAGCACTGCTTTTTTTAAATTAGCAAAAGTTTTTTTGAAAACCCAATTTTTTAACATTAGAAGAAGCTTTTTGAAAACCGATTCTAAAAATAGCACCGGTTTTTAAAAAAACTGGTGCTAATGTAAAAAAACCGGTGCAAATTTATTTTTTGCACCAATTTTCAAAAACCGGTGCCAAAAAACCGGTGCTAAGGTTTTTTTGTGGTACTGTGAGCATTTTAAGTGCATATTGTGTGAATATAATTTTCATACGTGAGGGTTTTTGCGGAGGGGCTCATGTATTAATCATCTTGAGAAAATACCATTTGGATTCCAAGAGCAACTTTACGTGCTCCCACTATTCATTCTAGATGATTTAGAAATGTAGAGGATCCATGGCTTCATCTCGAATGTCTCCATAAACACAGGGATCAACAGTCGGTTGAAGAGTATTTGCGCTAAGAAAAATCTCATCTGGTGATACATTTCCTCGATCTTCATGTTGGGTTCCATGGATGCGACCATGATGTTCTCTCCGTTTTACTGCTGCATATCCATCCAATCTGCTTGGATTTGGTTGGGTTAGGTTATTAATTTAAAAAATGGATGTATAAAATTTTCATATAAATCAACCCTGTAGACACCTATATATATAAGTTAAATTCTTGGAGACAAGGGAAAATATATTTCATATTTCTTAAACCTAGTTTCTTATCCCCGGGTTGGAATAACTCCCAATTCTGTGATTTGATTACTATAGAGAGATTCAATATGTTTCCAAGGGAATCGACAAAACTAACCACAACTCCTTTCCTTTCCCAATTTCCTCTCTTTTCCGTAGTTAATTTTATTCAATAAATCAAAATATCTGAGAAAGCATCAGCGATTAACCAAGTGATGGTCATTAAAATATTTTATGAAAATATTGTGCATATTTAGTGCAAATATTATGCACTAAAGGTGTTTGTCCTTAGTAAGCCACACAGCCACATCAAAGATCGAAGATTCCAAAGAAGAACCATCAGAGGAGAATTATTTCAGACAAGAAATGAAGCCATCAAGGTAGACAAATAAACCCTCGGCTTAAAAAGCTGTCTCAATTTGTGGCTTCCATGATTAAAAGGTAGAAGATGAAAGCTTTAAAAATAGAAGATGGATGAGAGTAGAGAAGGAGAGAGAGTTTGCCATGGTTTGGATTTTAAAATTATCCGAAAGCTTCGAATATTTTTGCTTGTGCCCAGTTGTTGATTAAGAAGAAAAAATGAAGAAAAATGTAGAAGAAAGGGAACGGAGGCTGCTCTATTTTTTGTGTAAGAAAGAAAGGGAGAACTTGGTTTGGTATGTTTTGGGAATTGAAAGATTTTAATGAAATTGGAAAAAGAATAAGATAATAAAGGGAAGGAGTAGCACCCGGGTTCTGATACCATAATGGAAAAGATTCACTGTATTTCCTATGAATATAGAGTACAATATTTATACATGTAGTACTAGGGTTGTACATGTAAATATAAAATGTTTGTAAATGAATCTAGACTAATCTTGTCGAAAATTGATGGACGGAATTTTATTCTCATTTAATTTCCTAAAAACACAAGTATACGTATATCCATGTGATTCTACATGGGAAAAATATTGTTTACCCAATGAAAGTTATCATACACTACCTCCATGTTTGTTCCTCCTCGAGATTATCCTACACATTATCTTAAAATCTTACAAGTTTCCTTCCGTTCGGTTCCGAAGATTTGAAGTGTAGGGTACATTTTGGTAACTTTGGGCCTCAATGCAATTCCCAAAAAACTTAGGCAAATACTCCATGTTCATTTTCTAGGCCCTTTACCTGTTCAGGCCTAAATTTGCATGTCATGGTCCTGTCGAGGTGAATAAAATATATGTATCTACAATTTTGTATTCCGAAATTTCCCACATTCTTGTAGGGAGTTAAGTGCAAAAGGTAAAAAATAATAATTTACCCGTAGCTCCAAATTTGATTCTGATTGAACCGGGCGGTACTTTTGACATCTCTGGTGCAACTTTCAAGTCAATAGAAACTTAATAGGAAAAATTCAAACTTAATTAAACGACTTCATGAGATCAAACCATTTGTAAGTCAATAGAAAATAGTAAATCTGCAGTTTATAATAATTAGAACTATGATTTTGAATTAGTAATTATAGAAATTTTACTATATTGATTTCATCAATCAATTTACAAATTACTACGAAACAAAACCAAATCAAAATGCAATAGTAACAACACTATTATTGAAACATAACATATACCTAACTGAATTTAATTGAATATCATAATAACCCGATCCTAAATGAACCCACTCAAAATATACATGAATCCTATTTAAAAAAATAAAACATAATTGACATGATCCGACTTGAACAAATCTCCAGTATAAAAAACAATAGGACAATAAAACAACCCAAAAATAAACCGACCTAACATTATACTGACCCGACCCAACCAAACCTAACTCGAGTATAAAAATTACGCGACGGTAACCGGACTTGAGAAAATCCGGACATGATTCAACCCGAGGGAAAAAACTGACACTTTCGAACCCGACATGGCAATCCCCAACCCGACAAGATATGAAAAATAGAAACCTATATGTTTCAACCCAAACCGTTTCCAAACAAACACGTAGCTGACACGATAACCCTAATTGACACCCGTATAGACTATAATATCTAATATTGTAAAGATCACGCAAACTGCAGGAATTTGCAAATTACAAATGCTGATGTTGAGAGTTAAAATATTAGTTTAGGGTTTGAACTTAATGATTTTATTTCCTTAATATGATAGACTCATATAGTTTATTGAAATGCTTAATATTTGTTTTCCTTCTGAATCTCATTTTGGGATGGAACGAAACTCGAACGAAGATAATCTATCGGTGCTTATGTTAAAAAGAAGCATGTCTATCAATTTCACCATAGTGGGATGCTTTGAACTTATAATGATACACGATTAAAAAAATCACCATCATTTAAATAACTGAAGGAAGTATATTATACTATTTTATTAAAATATTTTATGTTCTTAAATATAAATGTATTCAAAGAACAAGTCCAGGGTTCGTTATTTTCATTTTTGGTTTTCAGGTTTTCATGGATTTGATGTTTTTATGCTTGAACTCTTGGAACTAGAAAGATCTACCTCCACCAAGGAAAAAGGCTACGAATACTTATCGCTAAGTTCACATTGGCTTTGTAAAACAATTATCATCAGAAGGAGATATGTGAGCTATGGAGATGAAGCATGAAATTATATCATCCAAACTCGAATAACTATTCATACATATTCACAGTACTACTCATGCTCCCATTTATTTTGGGTTTAATACGGTCATGATATTATAGTCACAAGAAATATTTTATTTTTAAATTTGAACAAGTTATTGTTTAGATCATATTTTTAAACTTATTAAATCATATTATAATGTATTAGCTCATGACTTGAAGTAATGGGTTCACAGAAAATATTTCATTTAAATTAGTACTTATTCTTTCTATAATTGTTTTTATGAGTAATTGAATCACATTTGTAATATATAAGATCACTATATAAACTAGTAAGATTACACAAGTATATGTTTTAATCATTTAAACAAGTCATTTTCGGTCATGTTTTAAATTTATTAGATCATATTTTAAATTTATAAGCTCACAAGAAGATGATTTATTTCTTAATTTGAAACAATTTTTTTTAAAGAACTTAAAAATCAGGTTTTCAAGAGCTCGAAATCCAACCATAACCAATTATTCTTGTGCTAACTTCAATAGGTAAAGGTTAGTGTAAATAAGGCCCCAACCTATTAGAGTTTAGACTAGGGATTTTAGAATAAAAGGAAATAATTGAATACGAGAAAAAGAAGGATAATATACACTTTTCGGATACTATGAAAATGTGAAAACCAGTAAGTTGGGTTGTTTTCAATTGATCAATAAATAATACAATGTACAAGGGTAATATCGTAGTCTAAACCCTAATGAATCTAAGTCTTAGTTACACTAACATAAAATCAAACTGAAATCAAACCACCAAAATATCTATTTATTCATTCTTGATGCATGCTATGACCTTAAAAACAAAAATAAATAAAGTTATAGCGACCTGATTATTATCTTGGATTGATGGTGGAGGTTGATCAATTTATGCAAATAGTGAGCATATTAAGTGCATATTGTGTGCATATAATGTGCATACGTGATGGTTTTTGCGGAGGGGCTCGTGTATGCATCATCTTGAGAAAACACCATCTGGATTCCAAGAGCAACTTTTACGCACTCCCACTGAATCATCCTAGAGGATTTAGAAATAGAGAGCCTCTGTGGCTTCATCTCGAATGTCTCCATAAACACAGGGATTAACTATTGGCGAAGAGTATTTTGGGTAAGAAAAATCTCATCTGGTGATACATTTCTACGATCTTCCTCTGGTGTTCCATGGATGAGCACACCGTGTTCTCTCTGTTCTACTGCTGCATATCCATCCAATCTGCTTGGATCTGGTTGGGTTAGGTTATTAATTTGTAAAATGGATGTATAAAAATTGTATATAAAACAACCCTCTAGACACACACATATGTTAAATTCTAAAAGACATGGAAAAAATATATTTTATATATCCTAAACCTAATTTCTCATTCCTAGGTTGGAATAACTCCCCAATCTGTGATTCAATTACTATAGTCAGCTTCAATATGTTTTGAAGGGAATCCAAAAAACTAGCCACAACTCCCCTCCTTTCCCAATTTTCTTTCTTTTCCAGATTTAATTTGATTCAATAAATCAACAATATCTAACAAACCATCAGCGGTCAACCAAGTGATGGTCATTAAAATATTTAGTGAAAATATTGTGCATATTTAGTCCAAATATTATGCACTTATATATATAAGTCATATACAATCATCAATAACGAAACTTTACTTACTCCGGAAAAATTGTCCGTTACAGAAATTCCTCTGCTAGTGGTAGCTACCGTAGTCGACCTGCTATTATAATCAACACGTTAGATTAAAGGCATACCCAATAAAATACAAATTCCATATCCTCAATTATATATAATCAACCCACTCAAATTGGAAAATTTTAATTCTTCACTTGGAGAAGAAATACTCTTTTGATTCTTACTAACAAATCATTTGAATATCACTCAATCATTTTTTTAGTAAAGCATGGTCTAAAGTCTAAATTTGAGGAAAAATAAATTCAGACTGACCTTTGGATTCATTTTTGTATTTCAATCAATCCATGCACTACCACTCGAGCATCCTCATTCTCGATGGATACTGGCGATGGATGCCTCGTTGTTGGGAATTGAAGCTACTTTGACGATTTCAATATTTCATCCATCAATTAATTTTACAGGGAGGGGATAAAAAATATGTGAAGAAGCTTAGAGCCCAATGCCAATGAAGACAAGAAAATTTTCTTCCATTTCATTATTTTAACTACACTTGACTCAGCTATATTTATGATTCCAGTGTGTATAATTTATATTTATCTTTTATTTGTTAGGCCACATTTATTGTTTCGGTTACACGAGGGAAATAATAAATACAAGATGGTCATTTTAGCTGCTATAGCTATTGTTGGCACATGTAATATAGGCTTGTAAAATTGATCCATAGGGGCCAAGTGTTGAAGAGTGCTATAGGATATGTGATCTTGTGTTGTTCTACCGACTATAATTGTGACAGTGCTAAAGGTTTGAATGCTTTATTAGCCCTAAATAGGCCAAGTGCTTAAGTCACATCTAGTGCCGATGAGGAATTTTCCCTGGTCGAGGAAATTCTAGAGCAATAATAGTGCCTTACAAGATGAAGAGCATAGTCGATATTATTATAGATCTTATACAATGTGTGGTTAAAGACAAAACTGGGGAATTTGTGTCATAAACTGATGGTGGAGTATGAATAGAAGTTTTGTAGTCATATGTAGAAATGGTAGAGTTGTAAATGCAGGTTTTGAAAGCTAATGAAAAGTTATTCGTTCCCAGTAGTTAAAGATAATTTTGAAGCGTGAGAGAAAATGAATAATTTTATTTTGTAAAGTTTGCAAATTGTGGATGTTAACCGTATATTGAGGCATTCAAAAAATAATTAAAATGTGATACTTATGAGATGGAGTTAGTATTGTAAGGTGTTGTTCTTTGCAGCCCTCTTAGGAATATATATAAATTAGGATGGTTTATTTAAGTACCCTTCTAAAAATAGGGTCTCTTTGTGAATGAGGACTTTTGACTTTAACCCTTTTGATCTTAATGGAAATATTAATCTACTTAATTTTTAATCTATTTAATAAAATAATTAACAACATCTATATTAATCTCCCTTCCATTCGCTCCTTGTTTAGAATTAGGTGATGGTAATCAATGTTGTCAATTTACCATTGTTTTCATATCACTCTTTTGAAGGGTGTTGATCCTTCCATTTACTTCCACTATTATTGTTATTATGGGTTAGATTCGTTGTGTTACTTCTTTTTACAAAATATAATTGAATTTCCTAATCCTTACATTGGTTCTCATATTACTACTAGAAACATGGTGTTTGCCAACATATTTTTAAGAACACTTATTAGTCAATGTAATAATGCATGGCTATTAGGACCTTACATTTTATTACTAGAATTGAGTTATCAATTTTTGTGCCATTATTACATAGATATGAAGACATTATGAAAAATGTGTTAGTAAAAGATTATATTCTAACATTTTGCGAACACCATGTCCTAACACTATGTGATCTATCACTATATGATTGTGTATAGAAATTAATGATGTAAAGACAATAATTTATGTAGCACAATTAAATCTCAATTAACATATAGAGTGATATTAACATAAAAATGAAATTGTGGTAAACAAATCTTATTGCCACGCTTTATAATTTATACATATTTATTTCCAGAAATATTAGAGTGTTATAATCAAATTAATGTTCTTAAACATATAAATACGTGATGTAAATTGAAAGTGTGGTTAAAACCTAATTATAGCATCATGTATGTTATTTATAAGTAAACAAATAAAAGTATCAATTAATCCTTTTTAACAAATTATTTATTGGTAAAGTTTTGGGGAAAAATCGTCTTTCCATACACTTATGGAAAAATGGTGTTTAATTATAATAATAAAAGGTAAAATGTCTTAGTTGTAATATTAATAATTTATTATGCAACGTTTAGTAGTTAAAAAATTTATAACCCAATTCATGCAACCCAAAATTTTTATCTACATTTCTTCTAATTTGCACTTTAAACCTTGGTTTTTCCATGACTTATGGAAAAACCGTCTCTTGAATTCTTACTCATTTAGCTAATAATTTAAAAGTCACTAAAATGCACATGTTAATTATGCTAATAAAGTTTGAATTTATAAAAAAACAAAATAAGAAATTTTAATTTATTGAATAAAAATATTTAAATTATTCAAATTATTGAATTAATATATTATGTATTTTACCTTTATAAAATATTGGTAAAAAGATGAAACTAATTAAAATAGTATTGCGAATGAGCTTTTCAAAGGCATTCGACTCGATGATAAAAGTCTGGCCATAGGTGCAAGTATGATCATCGACCAAATTGTTAGATTCTACATTAACCATGTGTACCACATTAATTCGAGTAGAATATGGTAAATGGATTCAGGGGTTGTAAGATGTGTCAGTTGTACTGCATCAGGTTCATCTTCTTGTCTTTCCAGTGAGGTTTCATACAGTGAGTCGGTGGACTTGTCCATGGTACTATATATGTAGTCGTAGATTGACATGAACAAGCATATATTTAATTTCTTTCAACATACTTATTGACTAGGAAAACTGACCCTCCCTAATCAGGTAGATGTCTTATTCTATAGCCTCTTCAATGCCTGGACGCTGGAACTTTACAACAACAAGCTAGCTAGAGTATTTTAACTGAGCCTTGTAAACCTAAACGAGACTAACAACTGCAATAGGAGACCGATATTAAGGAGAAAATATACGCCAGTGGATATTAAATACTATGGCCTCTAATCAGATAGAAGTTTAATGCTATGGTCTTATATTTGGATATTAAACAAACATCAGCCTTTTCGATATAATCATCAGCAATTTTGAAATAAACATCAACGAGTTTTATATAGAATTCATTTAAACAATCAAAGATCAGGAAAAAGGTCCAAAATGATAGGCCAATATGATCAGAGTGGATTAAAAGGCTATGAAGGAAAAACACTAAAGATAGGAAGTACATTTTATTTCTTTCCTAAAGGCATATATCGAACACGTAAGCTGCATATGCAAAGTGTTCTTAAATAACGATAAATAATAATAATAATAATGAAAAATTGGTGAGTGCTAATTGTTATGTTCCTTATCTCAGGACAGTATACACACGGAATAGAAATATGATTTTGACTCGCGAACCTGAGTGCTGGCTATTATGCAAGCACACTTTTTGATCGTCGAGTATTATTTAAGCAAACTGGGCACCAGTGATTCTATCATCTTCATTAGAAATTGGATCTGAGCTCCAGCAGAAATCAGAGCTCTTCATCGCAAAATTTTAAGG
>JAULKM010051833.1:0-12706 GCA_032355605.1 Rubia tinctorum
GCCTTAAAGGATATTTATCTTCTATTGACATGGCATGGGGAGCCCTTAATATAAACCCCTCTACTTATTAAAAAAACTAGGTTGGTTTAAATTAATCAACTATCACCTTTATTGACCTAATATAAATAAGAATAAAAATGTTTGACATTAGGTAATTAACGTTCAACGCTTAATTGATTTAGTATATATAAATAAAAATAAAAATATTTAACTTTAACTAATCAACGGTCACCCCTTACTTAACATTGTATGTATAAACAAGAATATAAATGTTTCATTTTAACTAATGAACGGTCAACCTTACTTAACTTTGTATATATAAACATTAATAACTAAGTTACACTTCAACAGAGACCTCCCTCTAGCACCATTTTTTTAAAACTAATAAACATCCAAAACTTAATTGACTTAGTACATACATAAATACGAATAAAAAGGTTTGACTTTAACTAGTAAACGTTCAATCCTTACTTGACATTTTATATATAAACACTAATAACTATGTTGACTTTAATTAAGCAATGACTACACTTACTTAACTTTCTATATATGAACACTAAATATATAAATCCTTAATTGACTTAGGCAAGAATAACAAAAATCATGTATTTTTTAGCAATGGATAATATGATAACACAATTTTGGGCCACAACGTAATTTTTCAAGACTGTGTAGAAGTAATCAATGTTGAATTTCGAGGCCCTTTCATTTACCCATACATCACCAAAATGAAAATTCACAATTGTATATTATTGAATTGTATTTGGTGTTTCCAATTTTGTTATTAGACAGCTCCAACTTTATTAGAGGGACCAAAATGCAAAAAGTAAAAACTTTACTCGTAACTCCAAATTGAAATCTGCTCAAACGTGATGCTACCCTATACACCCCCATTATAGTTTTCAAGTTCATAACATAGTATTTATCAATGATCATGCACAAGAACATATTTGTAAATCTTTTCCGATTTCCCTTTCTTACTTTCAACTAGCTAACCCTAAGTTACTCTAGAACTTGTACTAGCGCTTTAAAACATTTCACCTGAAAATTTATCTATTTCTATTTCTATATTTAGGCAAGAATAACAAAAATTATGTATTTCGGAGAAATGGATTATAGGGTAACACAATTTTTTGCCATAGTTTAATTTTCATGACTGTGTAGAAGCAATCAATGTTGACTTTCGAGACCCTTTCGTTCACCCATACATGTCCAATTTGCAAATTCACACTCGTATATTATTGAATTGCATTTTGGTCTCACCAATTTCATGATTCGGCAACTCCAACTTTCTTGTAGGGACCTAAGTGCAAAAAGTAAAAAAAATTTACCCGTAACTCCAAATTGAAATTCGTTCGAACTTAATGCTACCCTATGCAAACTCATTGTATTTTTAAGCCCATAACATAGCATTTATCATTATCATGTGCATGAGCATATTTGTAAATCTTTTCCGATTTCTCTTTCTTACTTCCAAGTAACTAATTTTAAGTTACTTCAGAATATGTACTAGCACTTTCCAACATTTCATCAGAAAATTCACAAATTTAATATTTCAATATTAAGGAAATAATAATAAAAATCATTTATTTTGGATAAATGGATTATAGGGTAACACAATTTTGGGCCATAGTGTAATTTTCCAAGACTGTGTAGAAGACATCAATGTTCACTTTCGAGGTCCTCTCGTTCACCCATTCAAGCCCAAATTGCAAAATTGAAATTGTATATCATTGAATTACATTTTGGTGTCGACAATCTCGTGACTTGACAACTCAAACTTTCTTGTAGGGACCTAAGTGCAAAAAGTAAAAAACTTTACATGTAACTCCAAATTGAAATCTGCTCGAATGTGATGTTACCCTATACACCATCATTGTATTTTTTAAATCCTTTAAGGAAATATTTATCAACAATGCGGTGCAAGAATATATTCGTAATCATTTTCGATTTCCATTTCTTACTTCAAAGTAATTAAGTCTAAGTTACTTTAGAACATGTACTAGCGCTTTCCAATATTTTACCCAAAAAATAATTTATTATTTATTTCTATATTTATGCAAGAATAACAAATATTGTGTTTTTTGATGAGAAGGATAATGTCCTAACGAAATTTTAGAGCCATAGCATAATTTTTCCACAAGTTATGGAAAAACCAAGGTTTAAATTGCAAATTAAAAGAAATTAAAATAAAATCTTTGACAGTCAAACCTTACTTGATTTTAAATATATAAATACTAATTACTAGGTTGACTTTCACTCATAAACGGTCAACCCTTAATTATCTATGAACCATTATTTACTTAACTTTCTACGGACACTAATAATGTAGTTAGCTTTATACAATCCATAGTTAACTTTTACTCATTATTTTATAAACACTGCATTAAAGAGTTAATTTTATATAATTAAAAATTATCTCTTAATTAAACTTTATAAACGACCATATCTCTGCCCGAATAAGTTAAACTTATAGAATTGACATTTTATTACTCGGAATTTTCATTATTTTTAAATTACACATATTTAAATATATATATATATATATACACACAGAACTATATGTCATCATAAACGCATTTATTAAATATTTACTAGAATCAATATTCAAAAAAATAAAAGAAAAAAATTGTGTTAATGAGTAATTTTTAAATAAAAAACAAAAAATAAAGGTGTATTGTGTTGAGTTATTTTGGACCATTAATGTTTATCAACCGTTAAATCTCATCACCATATAAACAAATCTAGCCTAATCTGGCTCATCCTCTTTGTCATCTAACCCTCCGAAACTTCTTCATTGCCTCCTTTCAATTTCACCGCCACATGAAGAACCACACCTTTCTTGCTGGAAAATCAGGGGGAGGACGGTGTTCGTGAATGCCTTTGATCGGTAGTCGGAGGTGACTCCGTTGAACTTCATGGAGATAGCATCGTACTCCGCCGTGGACATCAAGATCGGGAGATACATCGGTGACCACGATGACAAGGAAGCGTTCGATGGGGTTCTGGGGACGGTGGCCTACTCGTTCACACCGCCGAGTGGGAGTGTTTCTCCGTCACCGGAGGGTTCCGCCACGGGAGAAAGAGCTCTGCTTTTGATGCCCTTCCTTTTGCTCTGCTTTTGCCACCGCCAGTAGAGGGTTTTGATGCCATGCTTTTGTTCTGGTTACGGTAATAAGAAGGAGGTTCGATATAGTTTCTTCATAACTATATGTATATTAGCTTAAGTATAAAACATCCATCACAGACGAACACGGTCTTTCTTTGTATGCGAGAAGGAGAAAACTCATCACAGGGACTTTATATTCGCAAGAGTGAGCTAGCTGAGTTTGGAGACAAAAGCAAGATGAGCCAAAATTAAAATTAATTGCTCTTAGTTGCCATTATTTTAAGTCTGTTAACTACATGAAGTTGAACAATATGATGTTATTTTCTATGTTCTCTTTTAATATGTTCTTGCTTGCATCTTTTGATATTAGTTCTTGAATTGAAATACTAGTTCATGTAGCTTGTGATCAAAGATCATATCTTATTAACTTAGGCTTGAAGCTATAAAATCTTTGCTTAAGTGAAAATTACCTAGACAACGAATATGGACTTTAAACCCAAAAAGAAAACAATGGATTAAGAAAACATTGGATTACCTGCAATTCTAGCCAAAGAAGCATACTTACCACTTGAGAAGAATATACTACGTGAGAGCTGGTTATTGGTATTCGAATAATGAAACTGCAGAGAAAGAATATCCAACCAATTATGATTCATGCATTATCTCTCCTAAGTCCTAACTTGTAGTGAACTACTCAAAAAAATAATGTTCTACCCCTTCAATTGCTTTTTTCATGTGTCATGGTAAGAATAGAAAGCACTTGTCTGTTTCATTTAAATATTTTGTGCTCCTTTTGTCCAAATAGAGAAGGTTTGTATCACACTTGCATTTTACTGGATTTAGTTAGGTGCAACATAATAAGTTGAAGCGGTTTTTAGAAAGACTCGGGTCTCCTTTGTTAAGGCTTTATTTTCTTTTCACGTGAGTGAATCTACACGAACATATTGGTTGTTGAGTATGTATAGTTTGTATGGAGCTTGCCAGACAATTGGGTGATTCCAGTTTCTTGTCCACCGCTGTTCAAAGTCTTAAGAGAGCAAGGGACAGTCCTTTTCCTTTACATATGGTCTCACTACTCCTAGCACAAGCAGAAGGAAGCCTTGGGTCTAGAGTGAAATGGGAGAAAAATATTTGAAATGAATGGTTTTCTTGGCCAACTTGTTTGTTTTATAATGTTTTATTCTTTCACGACAGTTAATACACAGAAAACATGCTATTTTGTAAGCTCTGATAGAGATGATTAAGTTAAAGACTGACAATGATATGCGTACAGTGTAGTCATGGGAGCATATTGTATGATTAATGGCCATATGAAGCTTCTGATTTTGTTAACGTATTATAATATTAGCAGAAGTGAAGCCCGCAGGAGTGTATTTTCAGATGCATTTGCTGTTGAGTTCCAAGCTAGATAGTACTATCAGATGGATTGTTGAAGCAATTCATATGAATCCCTCCTCCGTGAGATATTGGAAATCTGTTAAGAAACACATGTGTACAATATTGTAGTCATTTACTCTCTGATTAAAATATACAAATTTTTATCTAGGTTCTTATTTGGGATGTGGAAACTCAGCCTAATCATCATGCTGTCTTGGGAGCCTCAGTATCTCGTCCAGATTTGGTATAGAACTCAAACATTTTTAAAATTAATTTTCCCATTTTAGCAGGGCTATAGTAATTGTAGTTGATCCTAACTATGTGACCTTAATTTTGCATTTGTTGATTGAAATTTTTTTGGTTCTAGTTGTGCTTATTTTGGTAAGATTATAACTAGGTTGTTTCATAAGAAAGAAAGTGAGTGGTCTTCTATCTCTTTAGTTGGATAATATTGGATTCTTGTACTTTTTAGATTCTCACTGGTCATTAGGATAATGCAGAATTTGCACTTGCCATTTGCCCAAGTGAGTCCTTCATCCTCTCTGGAGGTTTGATATCGAACGCTTTAAATGTTTTTTTTCTCATTTTAAAGAAATGACATTCGATTTGATTTTTTTATTGCAATATTGTATTTCTCTCGGAATCCCTTCTGCTACTATTCTCTTTCTTGATGCTTTTAGGGCATAGGTGAGTCTCACCCTACCTAGTTGTTAACTAATATATGTTTAGTCATTTGGGATAGTTATGTCAGTCACATAGATTATTCATTTTGTATTATTCTTTTTTTAAAAATATTTTACTTCTATATTATCAATTTTGTGAAGTTAATATTATTGTTAAATAAAGCCCTACTAAATGATTAATTTTGGGTCTTTTTCCCTTCCTCTGGATGCAGCTGCGCGCGGCTACTTACCAAGGAAGGGAATTTTTTTATTATTTATGAAAATTTTTGGCACCGATTTTATGAGAACCGGTGCCCAAAATTAACTGGTGATAAATTAACGCTAGTTTTTTTTGGAAACCGGTGCAAATAAAAAACTGGTGCAAAATTAACACTGGTTTTTTGAAAACTAGTGAAACCGTTTCACCCCCTACATAGGCACTGTTTTTTAGAACCCCAAAAATTGGTGCTAGCCTTCAAAAAACCAGTTCTAGAGGGGGTTTCCTGTGATAGTGAAAATGTACAAAATTGTGGATGATCCCGTGATGAATTCCATCATTACATGGAGCCCAAGTAATGGCTGCAACTTTATAATTTAGGATCACCAACATTTCTCAAAGGATCTCCTTCCCATGCATTTCGAGAACAAATTTTTTTCTCGTTTTCTTTGAGAAATTGATTCCTATGTGGGATCCTATACATAAACAGTGTGTGTGCATTTTTTCTATGTTTATTTTGGAAATCCTATGAACTAACTCGAGTTTAAAGTTTTCTAAAGTTTTAGTATTCTGAATAAAAGAGGGTTTTAATTATTTATACACTTATACAACTCTTGGTGTTGTAATTTGATATACTATAGGGGTTTAAGAAGATCTATCCAAACACATGAGAGCTTGGCAATAAGTTGTTCCAAAATTGGAAGAAGCGTTTGATGAGGAACATCAAGAACAAGAACATGACGTACATTAATATTGGACATTCAATAACATACTATAATGTAATCTATAGAAGAATGTGGAGCTATGTGTCATTAATAAATTATTATTGGGTATTATGTCATGAATAACTTTTACTAATGGCTTTTCATGTCAGAGGAGAAGGCCTAGTTCATCAGATCCTAATAAGAGAGGTTAGGAGGGGCTCCTAAAATATAAAATTTGAATCTAAATAAAAAATTAAAAACTTAATGTAAAACAGTTGAATGATATGTAATTTTTGGCCCCCGGAAATATTATGCAATGAGCACCCCCTATAAAATAGGCCTTGAATATGCATGTAGAATTCGATTCATTTTGGAATTTGGAGTAGTTTCACTCCCAGAGAATTTTTAAATGATAAGATTAATTTAATATTTCGTTCTTTTATTTTTTAAATGTGCAAATTTAAAAAATAAAAGAACGAAATATTAAATTAATCTTATCACTAAATATGAAAATAGGTTAATGTTTACTAATTTTTTATCCCTAGATATGTTGTGCATTGAGCGGTCGCCCAATTTTGCTCTCCCACAAAACTGGAACGAAATATGCATTAAATATTCGACTCAACAACTTAACGCAAGTTCACTTATTGAGAATTGTTGAAATATGAAAATTGATAAAATAAGAACTATCACTGAATAAAGTGAGTCAATTTAGCCATCCCAACCTTGAATCACCCTTTACTTTTACTGTGAAAACTACCACTTTTACAACCCCACCCAAACTTAAACCTCCAAGCGTAGGCTTGGATTTTGGTTCATCCTCTTTGAGAGCCGGATGAAATGTGGTGAAAAACGAGCCTTTAATCTTCATCGACGAGGAGGAGGTTTTCCCAAGTCTTATATCCAGCAGTGGCATCAATGGCATCAACGTGTTCTATGATCTGCAGAGAAGTTCTTTAATATTGATATATTTTTTAATCTAAATTAGGAAGCACATATGTCTCTCAGATTAATTGTGGATGCTAGTGATAAAGTTCATTGATTACATTCACTGAATGACTTTAGCAACAATTTAAATCCTTATAATATATTAGAATTGGATGCTTCCTTAAATCCCTTAACTAATTCTCACCCCCAGTATGCTTAAATAATTTCCATTTCGCCATGGATAATGGTGGAATCGAAGCTGCAGTTAAGAGTCTAGGTAGCGGCAGCGACGTAGGAATCAGTGACGTCCTGAGCCCATCACATTTACTATTGAAAATATAAAAAATTGTAGACCATCACGTGATGAAGTCCATCATTTCATGGAGCCCAAGCAATGGCTGCAGCTTTATAATTTGGGATCCTTACTATTCCTCTAAGGATCTTCATCCCATGCATTTAGGGCACAACCATTTTTCTCGCTTTCTACGAGAAATCGACTCCTATGTAAGAACCTATATATAAACAGTGTGTGCGTGCGTATTTTCTATGTTTATTTAGATGAACTTACTCGATACTAACGTTTTCTAAAGTTTTAGTATTCTGCATAAAAGAGGGTATTAATTATTTATACACGCATACAACTTTTGGTGTTGCAATTTGATATACTATAGGGGTTTAAAAATATTGATCCAAACGGATGGTAGCTTGGCTATAAGTCATTAAAAAATTGGAAGAATCATTTGACAAGGCACATAAAAAACAAGAACATGACGCAAATTAATATTAGACCTTCAATAACGTACTATAATGTAATGTATAAGAGACTGTGGACCTATGTGTCATAAATATTCTATTTTTGGGTATTATGTCATGAATAACTTTTACTAATAGATTTTTGATCTCATTCCAGAGGAGAAGGCCTAGTTCATCGGATCCTAATAAGAGAGATAAGAAGGGGCTCTTAAAATATAGAATTCTAATCTAACTTAAAAATTTAAAAACTTAATATAAAACAATTGAATGATTTGTAATTTTTTGCCCCTAGAAATATTGTGCAATGAGCGGCCTCCCATTAAATGGGACCTAAATATGCACTAAGAATTCAATTCATTTCAGAATTTCCAATAGTTTAACTCCTTGGGAATTTTGAAATGTGAAACTTTAACAAAACATAAAGGAAAAATATATTAAATTAATTGCATCACTTAATATAAAAATAGATTAATGTTTATAAATTCTGGACCCCGAGAAATATTGTTCGTTGAGCCATCCCACAATTTTTCTCTCCCTCAAAATTATAACGAATCCGCACGAAATATTCGATAACAGCTTATAGTACATTCACTTATTGAGAATTGTTGTAATGTGAAAATTAATAAAATAATAACTATCACCGAATCAAGTGAGTCAATTTACTCATCCTAACCTTTAATCCCACTTTAGTTTTACTTTGAACTACCATTTTTACAATCCCCACCCAAACTTAAACTTCCGAGCATAGTCTTGGATTTTGGTTCATCATCTTTGAGAGCCAGATGAAATGTGGTGAAGAAAGAGTCTTTGATCTTCATCAACTAGGTGGAGGCTCTTGCAAAACATAGGTCTAGAAGCGAAATCAATGACAACGGTTAGTTCTACGATCGACAAGGAAGTTCGTCAGTATTGATATTTTTAAATCTAAATTAGGAAGCAAATACGTCTCTCAGATTGTGGATGCAAGTGATAAAGTTCATTGATTACATTCACTGAATGATTTCAACAACAATTTGAATCCTTATACTATATTAGCATTGGATGCTTCCTTAAATTCCTCAATTAATTCTCACCCAGTACACTTCAATAATTTTCCATTTTGTGATGGATAACAGTGAATATGAAGCTATAATTACGAGTCCCGACACAGGTGGCAGCGATGGAGGAATAAGAGACGACTTACGAAATTGTAGACGATTCCGCGACAACCTCTATCATTTCATGGAGCCAAAGCAATGGCTGCAGCTTTATAATTATAGATCACCATCATTTCTCTGAGGATCTTATTCCCATGCATTTTGGGCATAACGATTTTTCTCATTTTCTGTGATAAATCAACTCCTATGTAAGAACCTATATATAAACAGTGTTTGTGTATGTTTTCTATGTTTATTTTGGAAAACCTCTGAAGTTTAAATTTTTCTAAAGTTTTAGTATTTTTCATAAAAGTGGGTTTTAATTATCTATACACTTATAAACCTTTTGGTGTTGTAATATACTATAGGGGTTTAAGAAGATCGATCTAAACGCATGGGAGCTGGGAAATAAGTTATTCCAAAAGGAGTAGAAGCATTTTCTGAGGTACATCAAGAACAAGAACATGGCGTACATTAATATTGGACTATTAATAACATACTGTAATGTAATCTATAGGAGATTGTAGACCTCTGTGTAATAAATAATTTATTTTTGGGTATTATGTCATGAATAAATTTTACTAATGGCTTTGTGATCTCATGTCAGAGGAGAAGGCCTAGTTCCTCGATTCCTAATAAGGGAGGTAAGGAGGGGCTCCTACAACATAAAATTATAATCTAACTTAAAATTGCAAAAACTTAATATAAACAGTTGAATTATTTGTAATTTTTGGCCCCGAAAAAATTTTGTGCAATAAGCAACCGCCCATAAAATGGGCCTTGAATATGCACAGAGAATTCGATTCATTTCGGAATTTCCCTCCAGTAGTTTCACTCATTGAGAATTTTGTGTGAAAATTTAACTAATAAAATAACTAAAATAATAAATTAACTGTATCAATTAAAATAAAAATAGGTTAATGTTTACTAATACTGGACCCCTAAAAAATATTTTGCGTTGAATGGTCCCCCAATTTTGCCCTCCCACAATGGTGCAACAAAATCTGCACGAAGTATTCGACTCAAAAACTTATAGCAAGTTCACTTATTGAGAATTGTTTAAATGTGAAAATTGATAAAATAAGAACTATCACTGAATAAAGTGAGTCAATTTATCCATCCCAACCTTCAATCCCTATTTACTTTTACTGTGAAAACTACCATTTTTACATCCCCCAACAAACTTAAAACTCCGAGCGTAGATTTGGATTTTGGTTCATTCTCTTCGAGAGCTGGATGAAATGTGGTAAATGACGATCCTTTGATCTTCATCGATGAGCCGGAGGCTTTCACTAATCTTAGTTCCGGCAGTGGCGAGTCCTACTATCCGCAGGAAAGTTCTTTAATATAGATATATTTTAATCTAAATTAGGAAGCATATATTTCTCTGAGCATACATTCACTGCTTGACTTCAGCAACGATTTTAATCCTTATAATATATTACCATTGTATGCTTCCTTAAATTCCCTCAACTAATTCTCACCCCCAGTCCATTTCAATAATTTCCTTTTTTCCGTGGAAAAATATGGACATAAAGCTGCAGTTATGAGTCCTGGCAGCGGCAGCGACAAAAGAATCAGTAACGTCCTGAGCCCACTACCGTTCCTAAAGAAAGTGTACAAAATTGTAGAAGATCCCGTACTGAACTCCATCGTTTAATAGAGCCCAAGCAATGGATGTAGCTTTATAATTTGGGATTGCCACTTTTTCTCTGAGGATCTTCTTTCCAAGCATTTCAGGCACAACTATTTTTCTCGCTTTCTGCGAGAAATCGACTCCTATGTAAGAACCTATACATAAATAGTGTCTGTGCTTATTTTCTATGTTTATTTTGGAAAACCTTTGAACTAAGTTGATATTAAAATTTTCTAAAGTTTTAGTAATCTGCATAAAAATTATACACTTATAAACTTTTAGTGTTGTAATTTGATATACTATAAGGGTTTAAGAAGATGAATACAAACACATAGGAGCTGGGCAAGCAGTTGTTCCAAAAGGGGAAGAAGTGTTTGATAAGGCACATCGAGAACAAGAACAGGACGTACATTAATATTGGACATTCAATAACTCTATAACGTAATCTATAGGAAACCATGGACTCGTGTGTAATAAATAATCTATTTTTGGTTTTTATGCCATGAATAACTTTTACTAACGACTTTATGATCTCATGTTAGAGGAGAGGGCCTAGTTCATTGGATCCTAATAAGAGAGGTAAGGAAGGGCTCTTAAAATATAAAATTCAAATCTAACTTATAAATTAAACATACTTAATATAAAACAATTGAATGATTTCTAATTTTTGGACCCTGGAAATGTTGTGCTATGAGCGGCCTCCCATGAAATATGCCCTGAATATGCACGGTGAATTTGATTCATTTATGAATTTCCAGTAGTTTCACTCCTTTCAAATTTTGAAATATGAAAATTTAACAAATAAAAGAACCAAAATATTAAATTAATATTATCACTTAATATAAAAATAGGTTAATGTTTACAAATTTTGTACCCCTAAAAATATTGTGCGTTGAGCTATCCCCCAATTTTTCTCTCCCAGTAAACTTCAACGAAATCTGCATGAAATATTCAACTCAAAAAATTATAGTATGTTCACTTATTGATAATTGTTGTAATTTGAAAATTGATTAAACAAGAACTATCATTGAATCAAGTGAGTTAATTTACACATTCCAACCTTCAATCCACCTTTACTTTTATAGTGAAAACTACCATTTTTTTCAACCCTCATCAAAACTTAAACCTCCGAGCGTTGCCTTTGATTTTGGTTCATCCTCTTTGAGAGCCGAATGAAATGTGGTGAAGGACGAGCCTTTGATCTTCATCGACGAGGAGGAGGTTTGGCAAATCTTAGTTCCGACAGCGGCTAGTTATACGATCTGCAGGGAAGTTATTTAATATTGATATTTTTAATCTTAATAAGGAAGTATATATCTCTCAAATTAATTTTGGATGCAAGTGATAAAGTTCATTGATTACATTCACTGCATAACTTTAGCAACAATTTGAATCCTTTTATTATATTAGCATTTGATGCTCCCTTAAACCCCTCAACTAATTCTCACCCCAACCCGCTTCAATAATTTCCATTTCAAGATGGAAATCGGTGGATATGTAGCTATAGTTACGAGTCCCTACAACGGCAGTGCCGGAGGAACCAATGAAGTCCCTTAGCCCACTGCCGCTGCTAAAAAAATGTACGAAATTGTAAACGACCCCGCAACGAAATCCATCATTTCATGGAGCCTAAGAAATGGCTAAAACTTTATAATTTGGGATCACCACAATATCTCTGAGGATCTTCTTCCCATTCATTTTGGGCTCAACCATATTTCTCGCTTTCTGCAAGAAATCGACTCCTATTTAATAACCTATATATAAACAACGTGTGTGTGTGTTTTTTTTTATTTTGAAAAAACTATGAACTAACTCGAGATTAAAGGTTTCAAAAGTTTTTGTATTCTGCATAGAAGAGGGTTTTAATTATTTCTACATTTACACAACTTTTGGTGTTGTAATTTTATATACTATGGTGGGTTAAGAAGATAGATCCAAATGCATCAGAGCTGTGCAATAAGTTGTTCCAAAAGGGGAAGAAGCATTTGATGAGGTGATGTGATGTCAAATGCATGTATTTTGCGAAGTATTTAACATCTCTTTTGTTATCTTTTTGTTGGAAGATTGCTAGATTTAGGTAGGTTTAATCATACGGGGTTAAGATAACCGTTTTTGGTTTTCGTATCTAAATCCTTCATTTTGTAACCTAGGTTGAGTCTAATGGATTTTTGGTCCTTACGAGCAT
>JAULKM010051851.1:0-28804 GCA_032355605.1 Rubia tinctorum
GCTCGGTTTTTTATGCTCGTGACAGTACATTAAGAATGTGTCTTCAGCCTCAAAGGGATGTGTAACTGATGAATAGCTAATGAGTATGCGTACTTAAGCAATGCATAGAGCGGTGAATATGCAGTTCCTGGTACATTGGAATGGTAGTGTGTCGGATTGCTCGGCTGTTTTCAGACATTCATCGAAGAGATTGTGCTAGAGAGTGAGCTTAGGTCAACATTTTGTCTCTGTAGCTTAATTAGTACTATGTTGTATGACTTCATGTTTTCCGTTGTTGAATTTAGCTTACTTAGTACTATGTTGTATAAGTATGACTTGATATTTTCTGTTCGTGAATTTCCATATTGTAACAAGCACAGTTTTTTTCAACGGGCATCAACTTTCGTTATTGTCTCATTTCATTTTGCCACGTATTTGTTGAATACTCATTCTGTTTCATTGGACGTGACATTTTTTTGAATTTAGCACTTTCCTTTTATGGTAAGATTCTTTCAATTTCATTCACTCATTCTAGTTTTCTCTTTTTAAATTCATTTTCACCTTCATATTTCATTCACCTAAATCCAAACACATAACGTTATGGTGCCACATCTAACTAAACGGAGGTGGTACGGAGTTTTATATTCTTGAAAACAAACAAAGCATTTGAAATCATCATTGGTTGTAACTCAGATTCAAATTTTAAATGACAATCTTTCTAAAAGGGCAAATGATTACTAGAATCATTTGAATAAAGCAAATATGAAGATATTAGTCATGGCAAGAGGGATTAACCTGAATGACCCAAGGCAAAAAAGTAGATGCACATGAATCAATAAGAAAGAACTCCCTTGCTTAGGATAAGTCCTTTCCTCTGTTCACCTCTGACCTAACAGAAGCTATGACACCATCTAAAAGGCAGACATCGATTGATGAATAAAGAGAGCATATCTATTAGAAAATGGAGCTCTTGTCGGTATGTGCTGGTAGTCTTTCTGTCTTTCTTACGAGATTGGATAGGATTCTCTGTCTTATTTTACTAATGATGTCTTGTATAAACAGGAAGAAAAGACATGGCTCTATTTATGCTATTGACATAATTAGAAGATCAGACAAGAAAATTTATAATATAACTAGGAGTGATTTTATTAATTAGTGGTTGACATCTAAACTGCTTCAGGGGCTTAGCCCTATTGCACTATATTTGAACTAAAGAATGGTGGGAACTATCATCATCATTCACTTTTAGTGATTCAATTTTTTGACTACTTTTGATCTTTAAACTATTAAAGCATATGAGTTTTACCCCTTTTGTTAGTTAAAATCGTTAGTTGACAAAACTTTGGCCGATTTATTCCCTTTGTCACCCCAAGAAGGTGTGTCTTTCTCCGACCTAGCTATTTTTGTAGGCATCCTATTCACATTAAGAAAAAGGTGGTAATGCAAGGATAATCAAAATTCATGCATCAAAACTTATTTACAAAGAACACTTCTTCCCAAGAAGCCACAACATTTCCAAAACATGTTATCTTGACATATGGGCTACTAAATCAAGAAGCATCATTTATATAAAAAAAATATTACCCCATTCCATGAAGAGTATTGTGAAATTAAGAATCATACCTCCTAAATCATCACATTCAATGAAGATCACATAATCAAGGCACAAGAACAATACACTCACCCCCACACTTAGTTTAGATCATTCAAATAACCCAAAAATTTCTCCCAAGAACATCTCAACATATTTCCAAGCACAAAACTCATCACCATATCACCCTCATCCTAAATAAATAAAGTAAACACATAGCTCAAACGATTACCCAAAATTTGAAGCCAGGAGATGAAGAATTCCCACAAGAAGAAGCAGAAATGCTAATTTTTGAGAAAAATGGTACAAAATTTCGAGCTACCCCGGGGAGAGTGAGAGTGAGTGTTCTTGAGAAATGTTAATGAGCTACATGAATCCTATAGGTGAGGTAGTGTACTATGGATAAAAAATTTCAGCAAAGAATGTGAATAAAAAAGAGGTACACATGAGATAAGGATGACATTTTGAAAATTTGAGAGTGATAGGGACAACAGGTACCAATTAATTTATGCACAAGAGAGGTATTGATGTAATATTTACACCAACACTTTGGGAAAAAACAAATATTTGATGAATTAATGAGCCAAGAATCCCATGTTTTAGCTCAAAATTTGAATTTTTGGCCTAAAAATTCCAAAATTTAAATCTGGCACCAGGCACCCCTCATTCCAGAAACCTGGCACGGCTCATGCCAGAACTCAGCACAGGAAATTCTAAGAGGAACAGGCCATGCCAGAAATCAACACGAACCCCCCTAGTTCCATATGAGTGTGGCATGAGGCTAGTGCCTTTTCCCCCTCTTTTTATCTTTTTTTTTCCCAAAAATACCTTATCACTAAACAAATCCTATGTTATTTCACTCAAAAGGAACGAGACTCGAACTCAAATTCATCAATAAAAAAGAGTTTCATCTCAAAAATATTTTTCATTCTACAAGATATATCTACAAAAAACATGCCAAGAACAAAGAAATAAAAGATCACGTATATTTATTGTCGTCATCATGACTTATTCCTTTTTCATGCATTTCAATTGAAAGAACCTACCGTTGGATCTTCGGAGTCGTCATCAGAAACTTCACCCACGATGACATCCTTATGAATAGGTCTCCACAAGGAGTCATCCTTACCTTTTAGCGCTTTGTTTGCCAATGATAGTGAATAACCATTCATAGCACAAACCGAATCCTTGCCCCATTCCTTTGGTTTGGGAAGTGGTCGAGAATGTTTTACATCCTCACCACTTTCCACATCCCGCTGCATGTTAGTGAGCATAGAATAATAATTCAAGACACACAAATCATCGATAACATCATACAAGGCCATAGTTTCATCATTATGCTTATCATAGTTAAAGTGCATGGGAGGATTCTTTCTATCACTCTCATATTATTCCAAAATCTTATCACTTATGCTATCATCCTCACTATCATCAAGAGTTACATTAAGGAAATTATCATTATCCATCATCTGGGAGTTATCATGTTGAACATCTTCTTCACACAAAGTTATACCTTTACAAACAAGAGAGGGATTAGGTGAATCATTCTTAGACTTGTAAATATCAAACCCAACTCTATCCATGCCATTCTCTAACGTTAGTGTTCCCAAGTGAACATCAATCTTAGTTCTTGATGTTCGTGCGCTACATCAAGGACATAGAAGTCCGCCGGAAACACCAATTTGCCCACTCGGATCATCACATCCTTCACTAGTCCACGAGGACTAGCTTGGTAGTGATCAACCATTTGGACGATTACGCTAGTCTCTTTAAGTTCACCTATTTCTATATTTTCATAGATGCAAGAGGGAATGACATTTATAGAAGCTCCAATATCAATCATAGCATTTTTCATCAATTTACCACCTAAAGAAATAGGGATTGAAAACATGTCAGGGTTATCACATTTTGTAGGTAATTTTCAATGATTTGGAATGACGACTCCCCCTATTTTCATTTTACCTACTTTCTTAGTTGGTTTATTCCTTTTTCTTATATATGTGACTATCAAAAATTTTGCATACGAGGGAACATGTTCAATCAAGTCTAAGATCAGGACACTAATCTCCACCTTCTCAAAGATTTTCCAAATATGATCAGCATTGATTGGTTGGGAAGGAAGTTCGCCGGACTTTTTGGCTTCACGTCGGCTTACCGAGGTAGCAAGTTGCCCGACTTGAATCTCAAGATTCTTGATGCTCGATAATTCCCTAGTCCCAAGTTCTTCAATCTCTTTCCTTGTACTCCGCGCAACGACATCATGTTTCTTGGCCAATTGAGAGATTGCTTTAAGTATTTCCTCTCGGTCGGACTTGTAAAGTGATGCATTCTTGTTTGAAGGCCCTTCTCCTCTCGGATAGGGTTGAGGTGGAGCTTGCCCACCTCGGTTGTACCCTTGCATTTGGTTCTCCTCGTGCCAATAAAAGTTGGGGTGATCATGGTACCTTGGGTTGAAGTTGTTTGTGTAGGTATCTTGACTCTCTCCGCCTTAGTTCCCATGAAACCCTTATTGTTGCCCCTAGTAAACTGTGGCCTATTTCCACCATTGTCAAAATCAAATGCCTTAACTTCCTCAAAGTCCTCCACTACTTGCGGACAAACGTATGTGTGATGATCAAGATTACAAACCACACACTTTTTCTTGTTGGAATCCCCTTTTCCTAAACTCTATCATCATGGAGGCCAAATCTTAGACTTGTTCTTCTAATTTCAGGGATTGGGATGGTTCATCCACAAGCTTCACCCTAGACCTTGTAATAAAATTCTTGTTCTGTTTGCCATCTTCACGAAGAGTGTCATTGCTTCCCGTGGGCTCAAGTTGGTGATTGAATCGTTGCAAGCGGCGTTCACCATATAGATGTTATCATCGCACAATCCTTCAAATAAATAGTAAAACAAGTCTCCTTCCTTGAATGGATGATACGGAAAACTCGCCAACAATATCTTGAAGCTCTCTCAATACTTATAGAGGGACTCATTAGCAAACTGAGAGATGTTGGAAAGTTTCTTCTTTAACCCCACCGACTTAGAAACTGGAAAGTACTTTTCTAGAAAGTGGTACTTCATATCCATTCATGAGGTGATACAACCGGGCGGTAGATAGTATAACCAATATTTCTCTGAATCCCTAAGTGAGAAGGGAAATTCCCTTAGATTGTAGTCTTCCTCTGAAACACCCACCGCATATTGGTACACACTAGGTGGAACTCCGAGATATACTTGTTTATATCTTCTCTGGCCATCCCATGAAAAGTCAGCAAGCAATTAATAATGATGCTCTTAAGTTTACACGTCGCATTTGGTGGCAACGGTGGGAAGATAATGCAAAGATGTTGATTCTCCAAGTTTGGAGCCATAAAATCTCTCAAGGTGTGGTTGTCCTCCTCCAATTATTCATTCTCTACTGCTACCGAAAATGGTTCTTGTGGAACTTCCGGCCAAGTTCTCTTCTTTCTTCCTCACCAACTACCTGTGCAATTCGTTGGACTATGTAAAACTCCTAAGTTCTTGGCACGGGAATGTACCATAAACGGGGAATAAAATAGTGCCCAACTAAAATCAACACTAGTGAACAAGGCTAGAAGTAACCGAAAACAAGTAAGAAAGCTCAACAACAAAAATAAAAACAAAAACAATACTACTTACTCAACTAACACGTTATGCAAGCTAACTACTAGACCTTTAAACTAATATCCCCAGAAACGGCGCCAAAATTTGACCTTCCCCCTCCCAAGCGTCATTAAACATGAGAGGAGGTTAAGTTATTGAGGGTCAAAAATAATATTTATATGTTGCTTCCGTCCCTACTACTATACTACTTAGAATGGTAGATAGTGGCAAGTACCGGGGTCATCCACATAGATGTTAGGAATCTAGTAATCTACCAAACACAACCGTGGTGAGGTCGTCAATCCAACCACGTGTTAGGAATAAACAGTGTTGTTAAAATAACCATAGGGAGGGATTCTCAACTATCAACTACAAGCATGCAATCAACGGAATAAACTATATAGACAAGTACTCAGGAATATTTGCGTAACATGGTTGAAGTTATTTCAATCATCAATTTCATCAAATACAAGACTTTAACCCTATTCTAGTGTTTGTGTCGCGTGGTGCAGACAATTGTCAAAACTTCCCCTATCTGTCACTTAGAGGTGCACGCATAAGAACTTCCATCAGCCTCGCCTCCACGATTAGAGGAGTGCAAAAACAGCTATGGAACATGAAGGAGGTCTATTTCTCCCCCTTACAAGTAAGTATCTAGTGGAATACCATGAACAAAACTACCCCTTTGCCTAGAAAGGCAAAAGAAGTAGTTGTCTTATTGATGGCTTCTAGGATTAACAAAATAACCCCAGTTGGCTACCTACTCTATTTCTACCCACAACCCTTCGGACCTCTTTGGTCAGCTAAATAGATGCATGGTCGATCATGACGATTAAAAACGGTAACCTTCATGCACACGCCCAGTTCCAAACTATCGCACCCCAAGCGCATCTAGGTTTCTTTAACCGGAGAGTAGCAATAGTGCGCCAACATGAAAGTAGACTCGATTGTGCGCCAACAAAGTGTGACTTTCATGCAATTCATAAGAATATTAAGAACAAGACAACATAATGATCACAAAGCACATAGAAATAGGTAGATATAAAAATCTCACAAAATAAACATCAACACATGAATACAAATATAGTCCCCAAGTAATATCCCTACTCCCTAAGCATTGAACCCATATATTTCATTGGATTCAACACTCTTGGGAAAAAGAAAGATGAAAATAAAAGAAGTTAGTGAGAAGTGAGAGTGTTTTCTCTCTCTAGCCATCCACTAAGATCTAAATATGAGCATAAACTTAAACCCTTGTAGAGAAAGTTGCATATATAGTAGTAGTAGGAAATCGGGCCAAAAAATAGGCCCAAAAAGTGGCCAAAACCCCAGCAGCCACCAGGGATCGTTCAGGCGCGGGGCGCCGGCCCTGGTACTGGACGTGTTGGGCGTGCCCTGTGTTACCCGGCGCTGGCTGTCGATCGAGTCATCATTTTCTTGTTTCTAATCCGCGTAATGCGTTGTTTTGCACACCCCCATCAGCTGGAACCTTGTCTTTCTCAGTACCTCGGCACGTCCCGCATCATTCTTCACACCCCGTAGGCTGGTCTTAGCATTTTTTACTTGAAACGGTGCGGGATGTGTAATACGGAACGTCCCGCCCCCATACTTAGCCATTTTTTTTGTGAAAGGAAGGGAGCCTTGTGCCGGATTTTAGTACGTCTCATGCCAGGTGATACGAGCCGTGTGAAGGCCCCTTGAAATGGTTCGTGCTAGATTTTGGTCTGTGCCAAGCATGTGTGGTCCGCGCCAGCCATGGCTGGTACGCATGGCTAACTTCTTTGCTCCGCTACGGGTGAACGGTTGGTCCGATTTGAAAGTTCTTGTAGTTATTTTTATAGCGCTCGAGAAGACGAATCCAATGGTGACACCTTAAAGTGCTGATTCTTCTCGGATATTTCCCAGAAATCCGTGCAACCTGAATCAACAATCCATCTGTTTCTTCTTTGGCCTTCTTGAACTTCGAATCCACCTTTCTTGGTCCCATTTCCTTCTACTACCACGATTTGGAGTTCGTGGCCTTTGATATACTACCATCTTTGCAAATGGACTTCGATATCTTCTTCCATTCCCGCGAATGGTCTTCAAATATCTACTACCACCCTTGAGATTTAGACAAGAAAAACAAAAACGGTCATCTCAACCCTTTGTCGTGCAAACCTAACTAAAACTAGCAATTAACCAAACAAAAGATGACAATAAATGTGTTAAATGCATCGGCTAACACGTGCATAATGGTGCACATCACCTAATCACATCATCTTCCGATCTAACTCTTCTTAAATGACAACGCGACAACTTGGTGTCTTCCTTGCATGAGAACAACTTCTTCAACCGTGGTATGATAGAGAGATACCACAAAACTTTAACCGGTGTCTTTTTCTTCAAACCCATCCCCACTTCTTCATCGACAACAATGTCACCCCGCTTCATCTTATAGTGAGACTCACCACACACCAGACATCTTTCTCGTAACTCATCCTCCTTTCCCTTGTACAACATAAAATCATTCAGGCATGCGTGAATTTTTTTCCAATTCCGATCCCACTGGGAAAAGAATCTTTTTCGCTACATAAAATCTACCAGGCATAAGATTACCCTCAGGAAGCAATTCTCTAATTAATTCAATAGATTTTGTCATCCCTTTATCTATCCATCCAAATTTGGCCTTCAAGTTCATCATTCTCAAAGTCACACTCAAAACAGAATGTTTAGAGCCCTTATACATTTCCATATTTTTGTCATTTTGCAAGGTATCTAGAACCTCTGATTTCCAGTGAAATTCTCTAGCAACATCATCTACCATCTAATCAAATACACTGTCACCGTCTATATTACCAGCTTCCTTTCTATTTAACATCTTTAAAGCTCATAACCTCCCTGTGCCACACCCAAGTAGTGTAAGCAGTATTAAACCCACATGTGACGTAACTTCTTTCTCCCCAAAAATACATCATTCTTACAATTCCTAGATGGACATCATGCACGCACCACACCATTCTTGGATGCATGTTTAAACGCCAACACAATAAATGATTCAATCAAAGGAATGTAACCGGGAAAATTCCTAAGATCGTTACCAATGAGTTCAATATGATCTATTACCACCTACCAACATTCAAATGTCATAAATTAGTGCAATTCAACAAATTACTCTAAAAAAACCTAAACCTTCCCCATTCATACAAAACATTGCCCTAAATATAACTTAAACCCCAAACCATAAATTCAACACAGTTCAACTATTAGTAATACATCTAATCAAATAATGAATGTGACACATACCTTCTTCAATTAGTTCTTCATGAATCCCCAAATTGTGGTTCCATTACAATTATTTATCTTTTTAAAATGACAAAAAAATGTTTTTAAAACGGCTATAAATTGACCACTATTTTGAGTTCCGAGCTCGAAACTAATTTTTTATTTCTTCAATAGCTAGGACGGCATTCCGGGTACGGAAGTGAGAACAGAAATTTTTCCGATGCTGTAACACCATTTGGCGGTCCAACCGAGCATTTACAAACTCAGAAGGACCGTCGGATATGCAGTTCCAAGTTCAGAACCATGGACGATCAAAGTCATGCAGGTATAACCAACTTTAAAACCGGTCAATTAAAGGCGATTTAATAGAATATCTTTTAACCAAGATCCATTAAAGGCAGTTCAAAATGAACCTCCTTCAAAAGCGATTGAAACGCCTTCGTAAAATGTGGGGGTCTGATTACAGAGAGTTCCGAGCTCGGAAGTCTCTCGTAAATGCGGATCTCCAGAAAACGGACAGAACTGCCTTTACAGTAGTGCATTTAATAGGTCTTTCCCTATTAGTGGCAATCAATTCTTTCCACACAATATTATTTGCCTACATAAATATTTAAAATTACTATGATAAACATATAGAATAGTAGATGGAGTAATTTTTTTTGTTTTTATAAGTGTTTCTAATAAATTTAATTTTATTAGTATAAATATTTTTATATAAATATTAAATATAGTACTGAAAGATTTTATTTGTAAATTCTTTCAATTTTTAATTTAATACAATGTAAATTTTATTTGAAACTTTTCTTTTACAAATTTATTTAATTTTTAATAATTTAACTTTAAAATGGCATATTTTAGTACACAAGAATATATGATTAGTGATAATATTAAAAAAATAGAATTTAACAACTAAGAGTTAATGCATTAAGATATATTTTTAATTTAAACTTAAAATTAAATTATAATAAATTTTAACCTTTTTTAATTTGTATAATTAATAATTATAAAATATTTACATTTTATAATTTAGCACAAAATAATAGAAATTCTTTGTTTTGGTGGTTTGTTATAGATCTGGTGTCAACCGGGGTATTAAAGTCATTTATACTAATTTAAACTCAAGTTGTCAAAAAATAACACACCAATATTATTATATGTTATTGATTTTATTTCTTCACTATGTATAAGTAATCCTAAAATATATAACGGTATAAAAAATAAATTTAAAACTATAAATATCTCATTGTATTATACCTATATACATACCACAAAAGAAAATTCAAAGAAGCACATAATTAAAAATAACAAAAGGTTCATATTTTTTATAAAATGATATAGCACTTTTGATAGATATATGTATATATGTATTTTTTATTTATATAAAAAATCTTTTTTTAGACCGACTACCTATTAGTAGTACATTAATAATATATTTTTTTTCTCTCTGCCTTCACTATTCATCCCAGCCTTATGAAGATTTGAAAATCTTCATCACATTCAAGCTCTCTTACGCTTTAATTTCTTTTGAATTTCAATTTTTTGAAGTTCAAATGCAATGATTTATGACAAATTCATATCATATCAATTAGCAACCATGATTGACAAAAATCATAATCAAATCCATGATTGCTATAATCACAATCTCATCCAAATTCTTTTCTTTCTCTATATACTTCCATCAACAGAATCCTCTAGCACTCACAAGTTTCCTTCATCATAATCAAATCTACCCCCTTGCCCTCACAACCCAAATTGATTCCATCATAGCCATGGCAATGGGAGACGATATTATCACGATGAATAAAAACCATAAGATTTCCTAAACCAAAGAGATCTGTGTTGTTCTTCCCATTTCAAACCGTCAGATTTCCCTACTCACAAATGTAAAGCACTTCCTTGCTGCAAAGATTCTCAGCCCTAAGCAAAAAAGGGTTGAATCGATGATCACTGATATGAAGAAAGTTTGGCGATGTGATCTGCACCTAGAAGCGTGTGTTAACCAATGCATTTAACACATTTATTAGTATGTTTTGGATGGTTGATTGTTAAGTTTAGTTGGGTTTACATCATAAGGGGTTTAGATAGTCATTATTGGTTTTCTTGTCTAAATCCTTAGTTTTGTAGATTTATTTAGACGTAATGGATGCTATGTCCTTACAATTATCTAGATCCTATTTTGTTAGCTTCATTGTAGATCTCTTGTAAGCACTTTGAAGTAGAAGGTCATTTGCAAGGATGACAGTAGATATTAGAAGGTCATTTGCAAGGATGGTAGTAGACCAAAGGCCATCAATTAATTATGGTTGAAGATGAAAATGCACCGAGGAGAAAAGGAGTAGAAGCTCAAACAAAAAAGAAGACCGGCACTGCCCTATTCTATTGCATGGCCCGTGCCAGTCAAAATTGGTGGTGCCTAAGTACTGGCATGAGCCGCAAGGTATTCCACTGCCTGTGCAGTTCAATCGGCTTGTACGGCTAAGTATGAAGCATGGGCCATGCCATATTGCACAGTCCACTGCCTGTGCAGTTCAATCGGCTTGTACGGCTAAGTATGAAGCATGGGCCATGCCATACTGCACAGTTCATGCACCTTGAAGATCAAGGTCCCAAGACCAGCTCACGTCCCGTGATGTAGTGCATGACCGCACCATCAGTTTTCTAAGAAATCAACTCCCAGCCGACGACCCACAAGGAATCGTACGAGTCATGCAATTCAGATGCTCAGAAGACCCTTCCAGCCGGTGGCCCACAAAGAAACACACAGCTGCGCTGCTTAGATGCAAGGAAACACACAGCCAGCTGGTGGCCCGTGCACTATTGCATGGCCTGTCCCGCCGACCAGCTAGGGTTTACCTTGCCTTTTTGGGCCTCTTTAAGGCCTATTTCCTATCTACTATATAAAGAGACCTATGTCTACTAGGGTTTCATTTTTGCTAGTTTAATTTTCATTCTCCTAGTTTTCTAAGAATATGTAGAGAGAGAAAGGGAATAACCCTTATCTATTATTTTAATCTTCCTAGTTTTGCCCAAGGGCATTGAATCCTATGGAAATATTGGGTTAGACTAGTTTATTTCCTTGGGGATTTAATATCCCAATATATTTTAATCTATTGTTCTTGCATGTTCAGTTGGCGAAGGATAAAATCCACCAAAACTATGTTTGCAATATTGACAATTTCCGACACACAATTGAATTGATGAAACAATTGTGCCATATTTGACAGCCATTCAGAACATTCTGATGAACTCACTAAAGATCGGGCGGGTGACGTGGCTATTCGGGAGAAATTATCTACATTCAATGGGAAAGCGCCAATACAGGGAAATAACTGATTACATGCACAACAATTTACTGCTAACGAGGCTAGTGCTTAGAAGGCTTGGGAGGGAGCTCTTGATCTTGAGAAAGACCAAAACGTCGAGAAGGATTTAGGGAGTGAGTCACAAGCCCCGAAGCTCAGACTCGCTAAGGCAATGACTATTGATCCGGAAACAATCGTATCTCTCTCTTCTCACCCCATCATTGACCTCGAATTATGATCCCCTGCACTTGGACACTCGACGCAAATTCAGACCATCCCTGGAGTCAATAAATACCCGCGGCACCCACCCCCAAGTTTTGAGAATAAGATCAGGAGGACGATGCTGAATGTTACCCGCTAGCTATAATGAGTCACTGGCAGGTGGAGAATAACGAGCGGTGATTATTGAACAAGTCCAGAATTTGGTGGAGTACAATATGACACTGGGCGAAGCTGGTGGAGCACAATTCGTGGACAAAACAACGAAGGAATCAGCGATGGTGGAATGGGTTAGGGGCAAATAAGAGGAATTAATGGAGAAGGAAAAAGCAAGCGGCAAGGGAAGGAAATTGTGGTAGCATTATATCCATGGATGAAGGATGGGAAATCAACGTTCAAAAGGAAACCACGTACAAGCCAGATTCTGGAAATTACTTGGACAGTCAACTCTAGAAATCTCCACAATTTTGGGCTGATTAATCTAAATGGCCCAATCCCAGAATATTTACATACAAATGAACAAATCTCACTGTGCATTAAAAGAGAGATTGAATTTGATGACCAGGCTAATGAAATTGGCTATAATGCAAAAAAATATTAGAAGACGGATACTACAACTTCTTTTGCTTTCCCACGCAGATTTTTTTGTGGGTCATTCCCTAATTGGACCAGCGGCAGCGACCGGCAAGAACCAGTGTCACCTATGCCTATGAGTGTACTAAACTGGAATTGCGGAGGACTGTTGCACCCTCGGGTTACTAGACATTTACGATATCTCCTTAAAAATCATTCCTCCCATATTTTATTTCTTTCAGAAACTAAGTGTTCTTCAGTTAAACTGCAATAATTAAGAGACACCCAGGATTTACATGAAGTCACTATTGACTCGAATGAAAATTCAGGTGGCCCTTTGTTTTGGAATTAAAACATGGATGTTTCCATTTTACGCTACGGCTTTAGTTTTATTGATTTTACGATTAAAGATCCATCCACTAATTTAATTTGGTGTTGTACAGGGTATATGGAGAGCCAAAAACTAATATATGCCGCCTCTTCTAGCAGAAATTCCCCACACTCAATGATAACCCCAACCTACCGTGGTTATACATTGGAGACTTCAATGAATTCATTTTCCGGAGGGAATTCTAGAGTTCTAAAAGACGATCTCCAGGTCAGATTACTGACTTTAGATTGGCTCTAAGCCAATGTAACCTAACATATTTAGGATATGAGGGTTACACATTTACATGGTTTCAAAATTGGAAAAAAAACCCTCAGATGGTCAAGGCAAGGCTAAATAGAGTTGTGGCTACACCGAGCTGGCAAAGCGCTTTTCCAGCCTCAACGATAACTCACTTATTTGATTACCAATTTGACCAGGCACCTATCTTGTTACACATAAGAGCTCAATATAGAGGTGTTTTTTCATTCCCAAAATGGCAAACATTCAAATTTGAGAATTATTGGAAATAGTCACTAAGATGTGAGGACATGGTGCAAAACTCTTGGAATGGAATGGTTGTTGATCTCCCCACCGCTATAAAAGAATGTGAAGAAAGTTTATTATCAGGGACCAAATCTGAGTTCAAGGACTAGCATAAACAAAAGGATTAAATTCAAAGCAGCTTCAGATTCTTCAACGGGGATCCATTACCTTGGAAAGACAACAACAGATGGAAATACTCAAGCAAAATTTAGAGTATCATATAGACATTAAAGGGGCCAAATGGAAGCAAAGGGCTAAACAACACTGGTTAGAAAAGGGAGATTGGAACAGTGGTTTCTTTCACACTTTTACCAATGAGCGGAAACGGAGAAACACCATTTATGGTCTTAAAGATAGGAAAAGGCATTGGAGCACACAAGAGCAAGATATGGAAAATATCATCTCTGATCATTTTTGCGATCTTTTTGAAAGTACAAATCTATCATTATCTGTCATTGATGAATTGACATCTAAGGTGACTCCAGGAGTCACACAAGAGATGAATGATAGATTAAAAAGACTATATAGTCCAGCAGAAATCATTCTAGCGCTCAAGAATATGCCTCCAAACAAAGCTCCTGGTCCTGACAGCATTCCACCATCGTTCTTTTAGAAATATTGAATATTGTAGGGGATAAGGTTTCCTATAAAGCACTACAGTATTTGAATGGAGGAAAATATATGCAACATATAAATGATACTAATGTAGTGCTCATTCCAAAAGTCAAGAAACCAACAGACGTAACACATTTCAGGCCTATTAGTTTATGCAATGTAGTATATCAAATAGCATTAAAATGCATATCTAATAGGCTCGAGGATATTTTAGATAAGATGATCTCAAGCCACCAAAGTGCTTTCATAAAAAATTAGCTGATTACAGACAATGTTTTAATCGCCCGTGAGATCATCACTATATTTAGAGACGAAGAATGGGATGCAGTGGGAGTATGTCCATCAAACTGGATATGAGAAAGCCTTTCGACATAACTGAATGGCCATTCCTCCTAAAAATCCTCACAAGAATGGGTTTTGATCCCACATTTGTCAAGCTAATTGAAAACTATATTTCAATGGTAAAGTTCTCCTTTATGCTTAATGGAAAAAAGCTCGGCGGGGTCATACCTTCTAGAGGATTATGACAAGATGATCCGTTATCCCCGTATTTGTATATCATCTGCGGTGAGGTGTTCTCCTAGATGTTGCAGGAAGCGATACGAAGAAAAGATCTCCACGGGATAAAAATATATAAATCTGCACCGACAGTATCTTGTCTCTTGTTTGCCGATAACACGATGGTATTAGGGGAATCTACCACACAAAAAGTGACCAAATTAAGAGATATTCTGCAGATATTTAGTTTAGCCTCTGGACAACAAATTAATTTTGATAAATCTTCTGTTATGTTCGGCCCAAATACCACAGAGGGTGATAAATCCCAAATCTTATTTATACTATAGATGTCTGAAATAGTAGATCATGAGAAGTAATTAGGGCTCCCAATCTGTTTTGGAAGGTCTATGTAAGAATTTTTGGAAGGGCTTAAAGATAGGATCTGGAAAAAAGTGGATAGTTGAGACCATAAACAACTATCCAAATGAGGAAAGAAAGTGCTTATTAAAGCAGTTTTACAATCCATTCGCACCTACACAATGTAGTATTTTATATTACCTGATAACTTGATAGACAACACTCACAAAACATATGCAAAATATTGGTGGGAGAGTACTTACAAAACGAAGGAGATTCATTGGGCCCGAATGGCACCAAATTTGTCTACCAAAAGGTTTAGGGGGTTTAGGCTTTAAGAACATTAAAATCTCCAACACCTAAAATTCTAGGAAAGCAAGTTTGGAGAATACTTAGAAACCCTAATTCGATGGTGGAAAAGTTATTAAAGCTAAAAATTTCCCATCATCATCATTCTTGGATGCCAAACTTGGCCATGATCCCTCTAACACATCACTATCCATACTGGAAGGAAGAAAATTATTGAAACTAGGAGTCTGTAGGTGTATTGCATTTGGGGGGACTACTAATATAAAACACGATCCTTGGTTACCCAGAGTAATTGAAACCAATTGAAATTGGAAGGCACTAATATATGATCTTAATCTCATTCCCATATGATCTGACAGAACCATTTTGAAATTGGAAGGCACTAATATATGGGATGAAAGCGTATCAGAGCAATTTTAAATGAAGAAGAAACATCTCTCATATTTTTCATGACATGCAGTAGTAACCCCCATCACCAAGATGGATGGACTTGGCAACCAATGGCCAACGGTAAGTACATTATTCCTATGCAAGGCACATGACCAATAGTAGCTCGGGCCCATCACCACACTAAAAGTAGATCTGGAACCAGAGGGTGCCTCCAAAAACAAAGAACTTTATATGGAGACTGTGCAAGAACCAACTACCATCAACATATAATCTTCACCAAAGACACTCGAGGCACAAGACCACATGCTTGACATGCTTATGTGAAGATACATCATTAACCCATGTATTCTTCCATTGTCATGTAGCCCACAAAATCTATTTTTCTGTAGACTTACATGAGAAGATATATAGATATCAACAGACTAATGCAGAACTATGGACACAAAAGCTTGTACTGCAACTAACCAGCCCAGTTATGGCTCTTACTGCCATGATATTATGCTAGTAGTGGGACCATCGAAATAAACTACTTCATGAAGAGCAACACATTCTCCAACCTCAACATTGTGTTCTGCCAGTAAACAACTATACTACCTTGAACGGACAAAATGTCATCCTAAGCTCCCCTGTCCAAACCCAAAACACCCCAATAGAAAATACTCTGCACTTTGATGATGTGACATCAAGTGCGAGCACTTACCTAGGATGGCTTATAAAGGATCCAAATGGTGATTGGGTATACGAGGAAGCGCACAGGATTCCTGTCCCATATATCGCTAAACACGTGGAGGCTTTGTCTCTGCGGTTAGGATTACAATACGCTCTGGACAAAGGTCTATTAATTCAGAAAGTTCGAGAAGATGTACCAATCATTGTCAATGCAATTAATAGTCCAAACGAAGACCTATCTGATTTTGGTCAAATTATAAGCGAAATCTCAAAGTTAATAGAGTCTCATCTTTGTTCTAAATTAATTTGGATCAACAGACAGGGCAATGTAATAGCTCACACACTGGCTAACCATGCTAAACAATCAAGAGACTACGACTTTCAATGGGATCACATCTCATAATGTGCAATACCTTTTTTCGATAATCAATGAAATCATTTTTAACCAAAAACAAAAAGACCGACTAACACTATAAGATGAGGGAATTTTGTAATTAGTGGAACTAATAAGGTCATTTGATATTTATTTTTATTTATTGCAATGAGATACATATAGTTATGATAGCCTTTTAAATAAATCTCAACATATAAATAATTATCTTTTAAATAATTTGAATGAAATATCATAAAATATATATTTATATTGTATTCAATATTTAACGATTTCCAACTATGTTAATTATTTCACTTCATAATTCATATACTCCTTAAATGACTAAATTTTAAAATTTTAATTCGTTCCAATCTAAATGTAAGACATAAAAAGTAAATAAAAAATAATCCTAATTTTTAAATTAATAATATCATGCAATGCGCGATGGGGCTCCACTAATACTATATAATTTTTATTTATTTCTCTAAATGGATGAATTTAGATTTTTTGAATCAAAATTTAAAACTTCATATTTTATATTTTCCGATTCAATCAATTAATCAGGAATTAGTGATAGTATTCCTAATTTAAAAAATTTAGATCTAATGTACCTAATTATTTATAAATGTGTCCCTCCTTAAGTTTGAACTTGGTTCCGCCACTGGTGCTGTCGGAATTGTCCAACCTTTTATTGCGGATTTTGTATGAAAATGATAAACGGGGTACATTTTTCGTTGACCACTGGAAGTTTCTTTTCTTTTTCTGGTTCTCTAGAATGTTTAATTAAAATGATCTTATCTAGAATGTCTTTTTTTGGTAAAAAATAATTCTCTGACCATGGGAGTGAAAATATGACAATGTTATAAATTAATCTCAATATATTAAAATAAATTATTGGAAGAAGAAGAAAATGGACATCTATAATTCAATTGCAATAAGTTAATTAGTAAAAATTATCATCTAATTTAAATATTTTTATAAATAATGTATGATAATAATAAATATATTTTTATTATAAACCATGCAATGACACGATATTACAATCAAATCTCCAAAATTTTGATCATTTTTCATATTCTATGGAATCTATATGCATGCAATGTTGATAAATGATAATGATGTTTTGCTAAAGTGATATTTATTAAAATTTTCATCGACACATATCATATATTCATTTATATATAATAATTCAAATTTAAGTCCATGCAAAGTCGTGCAAAGCACGGGTAATATGATAAATATAGAAATTTGGGTGAGACCACCTCACCCAAGCTTATGTTCAGACCAGGGGTCTCTAATAAATTTTAAGAGATGTAAACACAATAGTATGTAATATATATATTTTAGATATTAATTAGATTTCTTTTCTTTCTTTCTCTCTCGTTTTTTTCAAATTTCAGAAACTTCCAAAAATTCTCTCAAACCGCATCCGTAATTTTTTATTTAAAACCACTCGAATTGTGTATAAATTCACGAATATGTAGCCTACATTGCATGTATTTGATAATCCAGCGTCATAGAGGTATAATTTGCTTAATTTCTTTTGATTTTCTGGTTTATTTTTGAGGTTTTACTCTCTTTCATAGTTTCTGGTAGTTTTCTTAGTCATTCCGGCGGGTTTCTCTGTAAATCCGGCAGTGCATGTTATATATCAGTCATTTATAGTGCATTTTTTTAGTTTTGTTTCGTTATTTTGAAGATATTGTGTTATTATCACAAAATTAAAGAGATCGAAATAAGCTAGAGTGGATAAGGATGGCTCTATTATGGATGAAGGTGTCCATACTTCATCGGCGGTTGATTTGAAGGTTTTCTTCTGATTTTTTGTTCGTTTATGTATTATTTAGGGTTTGTGTTATTGCTCTGTTTTATTGATGAATTATTTGATGTGTTTTTCGTTCTTAGCAACGTTGCTCTGTATTTTGTTTGATGTTGCTCTGTTTGATGACTTATTAGATGTTTCTCTATTTTATTGTTTTAAGTTCACATTTTGTTGTGGTTTTCTCATATCAATCGTTATCTGATTTGTAGTGTATACAGATTAATGTTTGGCATTTCGATTGGTTTACCTTCGTTGTTTTAAATATTTCTTCATATCTTTATGCATATACTTCGGTTAAATAAATATGTGAAAATCTTGTGCGTTTTGAAGTTGTATCTGATTCAGATTAATTAAAATTTTGAATTTGAGTTAGTTAATCTGTTTATATTATTAGTTTAGTTTTTTAGTTACTTAATCTTAATTTTTTTTTTCTGTTTTTGAATATGTATGTATGTAGTCATATTTATCTATTAACTTTGTGTTTCAGTTATTTATTCATGTGTTTATGTGATTATTTTTTAATATAGATGATGTTGTGTTTTTGAGAAAATTCAGTCGATTGCAATCTAAATTGACTACTATAGATGGCATGTATATTGTTAGTTTGTAACTTTTTTATTTCAATATTTATGTTTTTATGATAATTGATTGCGTAATTTTTAGGTTATAAAGTTCATCTTAAATAGAAAAAAAAATTTAAAACCTACTACAACTAGTATTCAAATATGATTGCATTATATATATATATATATATATATTTGTTGTTACTTCATTTCTATATCTATTTCTGATAATTTCCTCTCTTTTTATAGTCGATATTGTTAAAAAGGTTGCGTAAGAGTGGTAGTGAATCCGGTGTGGATAAGCCAGATATGGTTGCTGGATCTTTTGAGAATGGTTGAAATATTAATTTTTTATTTTACTTTTAGTGTTTACTGCTTTACTTTCTATATTTATTTCATCATTTATCTTAATATCGGATGAATTTTTATCTTTTTTTTACTTATTATGTATAATCCTATACCTTTGACCTTTACATATTTTATTTTTATTGTAGATGGAGGCGATGTGGATGGGGTAGAGGCAAGCCTAGTAAAATTTTATCATTTCTGGTTTCTTTGAATTAGTTATATTCTTTATATCATTTGTTTGTAATATGTTGTTGTTGAGGCAGAGGTTGTGATTAGTATTCATTCAACTTCAACAAACATAAAAGAACCAGGTTAGATTAATGTTTTATGTTTTATTATCATTTTAGTGTATGTAGTTTAATTATTTACGCCTTTAGTTTATGTGTTTATTTTATTATACTAAATAGTTGTTGAGTCTGTGATAAGTATTTCATCAGTTTAAATATTTGAAAAGGTTCTGGTTTACATTATTTTTTCTTATATATGGCTTGTTAGTTCGGGTATTAAACTCATGATTAGTTGAATCTTTTTTTTATCATGTAGTAGTTGATGAACATGTGATCAATAATCCTCCAGTTTCAACAAACAATAAAGAAAGTGGTCGATATTAGGATTTTTAACATGTTATTTTTTACTCCTCAATTCTTATGTATTAATTGTTAGTTCTGGTATTAAACTCTTCAGCTTTTGTATAAGCATCAGAGACTGAAAAGGATGTGTTGTTGATTGTAGTGTAACAGAGATTAAAAGGAATGTTCCTGTTGATGGTAATTTTTAAAATATTAGTTATTGTGTATGTAATTACTTTATGTTTATCTATTATTAGTTTTAAAAATTTCTAAGGTGTTGGGTTTACTGTTCTTGCTGAGGATTCCAAAACAGTTGGATAGATGTTATTATTGAATAATTAAGAAATGAAACTACTCTGCACATTTATCTATTTTCTACTTCTAATTTGATTTTTTAAATATAGTATTAAGATTTTTTTATTTACATGTTTGTGTTTTGTAGTTAAGAAGACTTTTAGAAAGATTGGGGTTAGGAAGAAGGTTTCAGTTGTTCGGACTACACTTGTTCCAGGAGATTTTGTTGATCAAGATGATGATTTTGTTGATGAGCCTCCTCCTGTTGTGGCTGCAAAAAACAAGGGCAAACAAAAGGTTGTGAAATCACCAGAAAGGGGGAATAGAAGAAAAAAAAAGTAGTCATAGCGTTGGTGTTGTGAAGGATAATAAAAAGAAGCAAAAGGTTTCTGAAGGGAAGGGAAAGAGGGAGTCTGTGAAGAAGCCTGCTGAGAAGAAATTGGAAGATAAGAAACCTGCTGAGAAGAAGGCAGCTTTGAAGAATCCCGCTGAGAAGAGGCTCGTTGTAAAGAAACCAGTTAAGAAGAAAAGTAAGAATGTTGCTGAAGATGAAAGTGAGTCTTCCAAGAAATCTTCCGTTGCGGAAAGTGCAAGCGAGAAGTTGAATAAACTGTGGCTGAACATGGAGTTACAGAACCTGTGGTGAAGAGAAATGTATCTGCTCATCTTTAGCATGGAAAACTAATGATGACACAGAAATGACACGCCTGATTAATCATGTTGCTGAAGTTGAGCTTCCCTGAGATTCTTGGTATGTTCTACCACTTTATGTATTTATTTTATTGTTTTATGTGTTTATACCTTTACTTTGGGTATTTCAGTTTTTTAATTTCTTTGTATAATAACTTGTACTATTTAGAATTTTACTAGTTTAGATATTTTTTCCTTTACTTTTGGTATTTCAGTGTTTGATTTCACTATGCTTTGTATTGTTGATGTGTTAGTTTAAGTGTTTAGTTTAATTTTTTAATAAATTTTTGTGTAGAGTTTCAGTATGAATAGTTCATGTCCTTATTAATTATATTTTGGTGTTTAACTGTTTAGATTTATTATACAATAAGTTGCTTTATTTAATTTATATATTATTTGGTTGTGTATTTAATAAACTTTACAATATGTTTACCTTATGTATTTAATATGTTAGTTTGGGCTTTTGTGTGCTTATTTTTTATATTTACCAACTTACTATAATATTTTATCTATTTAGGATTTTATAGAAATTTATTCCTAGAAACCAGTATGTAAATGATACGAATATCAAAAGGGCTTGATGGATCAACTTTGATGGATCAACTTCATGGTGAAAAATTAATGAAGAAGTCGGCAAGAGCTTGGATTTCTTATTCAAGTTTGTCGATTAACTGAAGACGTTGTGAAGAACACTATACTCTTTTTTCCATTGGGTTTTTTAATGAGGTAGTGTGATCATTGTAACATGTGGGTTTTTGGACAGTATAATTCGGCCATGTGGGCCTTAGGAGAGCAGATAAAAAATAACAGTCCATTAGGGTTTAGTTTATTCAGTTTTATTCAGATTAGAATTAGATTTTGTAAGATTAGATAAAGTAATATTTTTCAAGATTGCTTCTTGAAGGAGGCAGCCGAGATTCTGAACTAGGAAGCCGAGAGTATGGGTAATTACTCCTTGAAGATTATTGAAGATTAGCACGACCAACTTATCAATATGCACGGCCAGAATTATAGAATTAAAATATCATTAGGATTTGATTTTTGGTATTTTAGTTAGATATGGTTTTATCTTCTTAAAGCTGCCATTAAATTTGATTAAGTTTCTACTTGTGATTAGGTTTGATTTGGCCGAAATCCATCTCTATTTAAAGAGAGGTTGGCCGAGAATTGTACTACATCTTTTATCAATCATATATTCAGACTTTTGAGACATTCTCATCATCTTCATTGTTACTTAAACCTGCGGGCTATTTAAGTTTCAATTTCCTTTGTAGACGTACCCTACAGGCTTGACGTTTATAGAGAAACCTTGTAAGTGTACCCTGCAGGCTAGATGCTTATAAGTCGAGTTGAGTGTACCCTGCGGCTAGACGCTGCGATTCGTGCATTTATTTGAGTGGTGCGAGATTCTCAAATAAATAAAGATCCGATTTTCCGCAATACAGAGTCTTTGCAAGGAGATTCATATCAGTAGAGGTGACGAATCTTTGCTCTAAACTCACTGATCAGCAAAAGTCTGATGTTGAGGAAATTGGATTTGAGAGTTTATTGAAGTTAGGATTGGGTATTGCACTTCCTGGTGGTATAGTATTATGGTTAATAAGTAATTTTAATCCTTCTACCCGTGTTCAGCATGTCAAAGTAGATCGTTAATTATTTTGTTACTACTGATGATGTTTATGATGTGTTGTGCTTGCCTCGTAATCTTGGAAGGATAGTTGAACAAAAGAGGAATTCTGGTAAGGCGTTGAAGGATAGTTACAGAGCTAGATTTGGTAGAGAATCGGAAAAACATATACCCTTTCAGTTGGTTTTGAAAAGGATAAATGAAATAAAAGATGGTGGGGATCAGTTTAAGATACTATTTGTGATTTATTGCTCTTCATACTTTTTAGCTCATATATCAAATGGTAGGGTAGATATGAAAATCCTTGAGACTGTTGAGAATGCTGACGAGATTAAAAATCTTGATTGGTGTAGCTTTGTTTTAGATCAAATGGCTTCAATGATTAGGGGGTATTAGAGTAATGAATACTATCAAACTTGCAGTGCATGTGTTCTTATCCTTATGATTAAGTATTTGAATAGATTTCCCGTTCGTGGTGTATTGGAGCCAACATTTCTTCCTTTAGTCCAGAATTGGACTGATGCGAAACTGAGGGAGAGAATTTGGTTGTTGGAAATTATAGGGGGTTATGACAGGACTATTATGGTGAAGGATGGCTACCCAATTAGTTCAGCTGGTAAATTGAAAGAAGAGGTTATTGCTTAGGCTGAAATTGGATCTCCTTCCATTCAAACTGAAGTTGTAGCTACAGTTTCTCGGATGTGAAGAATAAGGTGCTTAATAATATCCCAAAAATCATAATTCAGGTGAGAATTATGACCAATTCAATGATTAAAAAGGATGCTAAGAATGTAAGTTTTTAATATTTTTACCTTCTGTATTTGTTTCATTAGTTCGGACTTTTAAGAAGATACTCCATGTGTTTCAGTATTTAGTTTCAATATTTATTTATGAATTGTGATGTGCTAGTTTAGGTGTTTAGTTTCATTACTTGATGTTGTTAACTTATAGTACGATTAGTTAACATGCTTAATCTATTTGTTTAGGTGTTTAATATTTTAGTTCAATTTATATATTAACTAGTTATAATTAATTTTATTATGCTTTCTTTTGGGTATTTGATATGTTTGTCTATGTGTTCCAGTGTTTAGTTTCACTATTGAACATATTGATTTTTTCCTCTGTAGGCTTATGATGAGGCTCTCGTGATTGTCAAGCGTAATGTTGAAATTGTTACTACTGATATGTATGAGAGGTTGGAGAAGGTTAAGGTTGAAGTTATTGTTGAGGCATTGCACAACTTGCAACCAAGTGAAGGTGTTAATGAACAAACACAGATTCAACGGGATGACTTTGAAGATTCACAAGAGTTTTGGGATAACAAATTATATGGAGGAGAGGGAAACGAAACCAATTTAAAGCATTTGTAGAGCAATTTAAATTATTAGTCTCTGAATTTAAGTTAAAGATACAAAATAATAATATAAATACAATGTCAAATTGAATTCTCTTGCTTGTTTCTTCGCTTTGTCTTTGGTTTGTTTCTTCGCTTACATCCTTCAATTCTCTTGCTTCTTCCATTTGTTTTTGTAGGAGATAGATCTTGAATTGTTGGTGGTTTAGTGATGGAAGATTCTGCTACACCGCTTGAATTTTCGCGTTCCTTTGTAGTTTTTGAGACAAGAATTTCATTTACCTTTTCATTGTCTTTTTGATCAAGAAGTTTTTGGATTTCTACGTCGCATTCACATTTTAGAACCAAATTGTAGTAGTTTATTGCCATTTGGTGTCGCATTCATAAACAGTTATTTAGTAATTGATAAATATGTACAGAGAAGTACAATACCAAAATACGTGGAAAAAAATTCAACTATTCAAATTTCAGACCTTTAGCATCACAATACATTATGCATTTATTGAGTTACATTGTATATTTAACATATTAGTTCTTGGGTTACAGTAAGTTTAAAATATTAAAATATTCTTAACAAAATGCATGTTATTGAATTCTAGATATTGACGAATCATCTAAAAAAGTTCAATAGTTTTACTTAATGTGTTAATGCATTTACATCATTTATTTAATATGTTACTTTATAGGTTTAAGATAATTTTAATACACCTTTATTTTCCCAACAAAATGCATAGAGCTAAATTCTAGACCTTGGCGAATTATCCATCAGAATAATATCACATTATTTCATGTGTTCATGTAGTTACATCCAGTGTTCATCATATTACTTTATACGTTTCTTCAAATTAAAAAACACTTCAATTTCCTCAAAAAATTGCATATAGCCAAATTTCAGACCTTGGAGAATTTATCCAGAAAAATAATATCACGTTAATTCATGTGTTCATGCAGATACATCAAGTGTTCATCATACTACTTCATACGTTTCAACGAATTAAAAAACACCTAAATTTTCTCCAAAATATGCATATAACTGAATTCCACATCTGACTTTTTTTCATAATATGAAAGCGTTTCTTCATATGCGCATGCAATTACTTCATGCATTTAACTATATATATGCAATCAAAACCAAACATGGATGTAAACTTGTTGTATTTTCAGATTGAACATCTTCGTTGCTTTCTCCTCCATACAAAACAATTTCATTGCCTTGAATTGCTTCGTTTTCCATAGTTTATAACAACAACACCTTAGATCATAGATTTCAACCGTTAATTTCATAAAATTGTTATTTCAACTATAAAACTAAGATTTTCAACCGTAAATTTCACATTAGCTCAATTATTTCACCTTTGCAAATCCGTAGAAGCTTTCAAATCCGCTCTCGTTTGATCATTCCATCGCAAATTTCACCAGTTTCGAAGCTAAAATTCGACCTTTTCAGATTTGCGACAATTTTTTTTGCAGGATTTGACTTCTGAGCTCGGTCCCAAATCTAAACTGCTGATTTGCAGATCTTTGATTGCCGATTTGAGATCTTGAATCCAGTGTTTCGTAGCTCTGATTCGGATTGAATTTGAGTATAAATGAAATTTCTTTATTTTTGGGAGGAAAGAGTATATATCTGATAGTTATTTTGGGATGAAAGAGATTATTCGGGTTTGCCCCATTTTTTTATAACCCGAATTTTGCCCCATTTTCAGCCTATTTTCTTATTTTGTAATTAGGTCTCATTTTTCATCTCCATTGTTATTAATCGTTGTTTGGTCTCTCGTATCACCATTTGTTATGGTAAGACGATTTCCTAGGATTTTTTCGTTAAGATAAAAAATAATGAGATTTGGATAAACTTTATGAAAGAAAAGATAAATTTAGTTCTCTCTTTTTCTGCAGCCAAATTATCATAGCAATAAATGACATCAAGAAGAAACCTTATCTACTAGTCTCCTACATAGGGATTGGTAACGCCACCAATCGCTGCAAAATCACCCTCCACCCAATTAACGTGTCACTGACCACAGTTAACAAGAAATGTATTTGGTACTCCCTCCCTCCGGGTTTTTTATATCGTCCCGTACAAGATGACATAATTTTTATGGTAACACAAATTTTTATGTACTTTTAACATATGAAGTGACATTAATAATAGAGAATAATTAAATTTTGGAATAAATTAGAGAATGGGACATGGGTAAAAATGGAAATAGGACCTTTTGTCCCCTCCCTAAATGAAATTTGTGTAAGAGTGCCAATTAAAAAAACTTCCTAAAAAGGAAATAGTGTCAATATTTAAAAATCAGAGGGAGTACAATTCCATCGCTAATAAAATTAGATAATAGCTGTAATTATTTTACATATGATGGAAATAATTTAAATAAAGCATTTGCATTAAGTGGTACTCCATCCGTCTTATCTTAAATTGCACACTTATTTTTTGGATAATTTTTTATCAAAATTTGATCACATATTTGAATAAATAAGTGAACAATAATAATATCGTATGTAATATTGATGAATTCATCGTAACAACTAACTTCTGAATATCAATTCTTTTTCCTGTTATCATACGTAATTAAACATATTAATAATTAAATATATTTTTAAAGAGTGTGATAATAATTGTTGGACGGGGACGGAGGCTGTATTTCTTAGAGCAAATAGAATTAAGCGAGAAATTCGTTGGTAAGAAACTATTCAATACGGAGTAAACCAGAGGAATCGGACAGTACGATTGGACATTAATGTACGAGTCCCAGCTACAAACCTGCTTGGTCGGTTCTTAAGGGATTAAAAATGTAAAGCTGCACACAAAAATGATGTTATTTTATCTAATTATTTATCCTTTTTAATCTTACCCTTTTCCCATCCCAATATATTCCTTGTGGTAGTTGTTTTTCTGCCACTCCCCAATTTGCTCTCAATTGTGTTTTTTGACAAAAACATTTAATATGAGCAACCGTGTTGATGGTTTTCTCAAGTAGGTGAGCCATATTTCTCATTTTGTTCTCAAAAACCTTCTTATGTCTAGTAAATTCACTTTGCCGTGGAAAGATAAAAATTAACACTACAAGAAAAATTCAGTAGTGTTGCATATTTTGTGATAATTAATGAAATATCACAATATTTGTTCCACTTTCAAGTGTCATTAAAATATTTGTGACATGTGCACATGTCACTAAACTGAATTATTACATCAATCCATGTCACAAAATTTAGGACACTTCTAAATTGAATTTCATCTTAAAACATCACCAAAAATATAACGATGCTTCAACGTGTCACAATATTTTAGTGACATGCTGAATAGAAACATTTCACAAAGCGTCACTAATCATTTTAGTGACACCTTTGAGTGTCATGGAGGCTCCAAAAAAGCGTTACGGTTAGAAGTTTTTTTTATTGTAATCTAGACGAATAAAAGTTTAATGGTTGTTGATGTTCAAATATACACTTTCTATTTAGTTAACGTCTAAGTTATTTCTAGTGTTGCATGTAAATGTAAGATAAATTAGAATCTTAAATCACTCTTTATCAGGATTCCAAGAGTATTTAATATTTTTTAAAATGAATATTAACCTACAAAAAGAGATTTGAGGTAGATCAGAAGAAGGATCAAGACATTTCCCTTTAAACCACCTTATTAAGTTGAATTGTCGCTCTCTTGTGTCGAGACAATCATCAAGATTCGGTTTCTGTTGAATGAAACTCTTATTAAACCACCTTATTGGATTCCTGGAGATAGAATTAAATATTCTTATTCATTCACTCGCTAACTTTGCAAAGTAGAGTGAAACGCATGTGACTATATGAGATACACCCCCAAACTTACTTTTGTAAGATGATATTGTACATTTTCATTAACATGAAATAAAATATTTCAGTTTCATAAAAAAAAACTTTTTCCTTTATGTTAATACAAGGGCAGATGTTGAGATGACCTTGTTCTTAAGTAAAACCAGCCCATACTCCCTCTCCACCTGATTTATAGGTTTAGCAGCTTGGATTTATGTGAATAAAATGAGTGGATAAAATTAAATTTAGAAAGGGAAAAGTAGAATGAGTGGATGAAATTGAATGACTTTTATTGTGTCAAATTTAAAAAACCAACAAAAAAAAGAAAAGTTTGTCACATTCATTGAAACTGAGGAAGTATGTGGCTCACTCTCCAATCAATCCTTTTATTATACGTATATATATTTTTATACTTATTGAAACAAAGATATAAATCTCAAACTTGTCTAGAAAGCGAGCAAGTTAATGTGAAGTAGTACTATCTCCCTCGTACCAAATTAAATTACACAATTCACTTTATATCACTATTTACTATTTAAGTTTGACCACATATTTCAATAGATTTATAAATAAAAATATTATTGTATGTGATTTTGTTGGATTCGTCATAACAAGTAGTTTCTCAAAAGTAATTTTTTGTTTGCCGTTATTATACGTTATTAAATATATTAACATTTAGACGAATTTCTTGATAAGCGCAAAAAAAATTCAGTTCAATTTGACCTGGAATGGGATAGAGGGAGTATATAAGTAGGTACTATATTCTCTCTCCGCTTTCCTAACATTGACTCTCTTTCCTTTTTTGTTTGGTTTTTTAACAATGACTCATTCCCCTTTTGACAAAGTTTAAGTTATTTTCATCCACTAAATTTACTTTTTACCCTCCCAATACAATTTTCACCACTCATTTTATTTATTTTTAGATAATGTGTTATTTTATTTGGGAATAATCTTAAAAAATAAGAGCGAGTATTTTTTACAGCCATATTTTGTCCTCGTCAAATTCCAATATTTTAGGTGTCTCCCTGCCCCCCTTCAAATGCAAATAAACTCTCTCCTTCTCTTCTTCATCCACCTCTCT
>JAULKM010051852.1:0-12705 GCA_032355605.1 Rubia tinctorum
ATTACTTTGTATTAGCTTTTGAAAATACATCAACTAGATTATACATGTGACTGTCTCTTTTCGTGCATATTAGATTTTTATTCTAGTGATCGTACAATAATTTCTAGTCATGTAACATTTTTAGCATCTCAACATAACGTGCAATATTCATTTTTTGTTTTGTTTATCGTGGTAGTTTTTCTGCTTACTTGCATAAGTAAATCCGTGATGATAGTTTTCGATCTTCCAACATTGCAAGAGATATCATTTTGAAGTGCATTGTTTCATGCCATTCCCAAAGGACAAATTGATGTTGATACCTCTTACATGTCCTCTTTAGTGGTAGTAGGCATCTCTAGCCCGAGCCTTTAAACGAAGCCAGGCTCTCTTATTTTAAATATCATATAATGAAAACCTTAATAGACTCACATATAAGTTATTGATTGTTACCATTTTTTACTGTCAATTAAAGAAAAAATCCCTATAACTTTTTATTAGCTTTTGATAATTTATCAATTAGATTATTGATCTGATTGTCAATTTTCCTTCGTATTAGATTTTTTTGCTAGTTATCATTCATATAATTCGTGGCATATCACATGCTATTATTTCCGAGCATATAACGTTCAATAAATATGAGTCATATAACTTATTTAGCATTTCAGCTTCATGTCCAATATTAATTTTTTGTTTTGTTCATCGTGGTAGTTTTGTAGCTTACTTGCTTGAGTAAATCCGTGATGATAGTCTTCGATCTTTTAGCCTTTCAAGATATGTCAATTTGGACTGCTTCATTAAAGGCCATTCCAAAAGGACCATTTGGTGTTGATACCTCATGCATGTCTTATTTAGTGGTAGCAAGCATCTATACCTTGAGCCTTTTAACGGAGCCAGGATTCTTTAAGGTCACATAGTAAGAACCTAAATAGACTCACAAATAAGTTATTGAATATTACTATTTTTTTAACAATAATTATAGAAAAAATCCCTATTACTTTGTATTAGCTTTTGAAAATTCATCAACTAGATTATTCATTTGATTGTCTCTTTTCGTGAATATTAGATATTTTCCCCAGTGATCGTGCATATGAATTGCGTGCATATCACATGATATTATTTCCGGGCATACAGCGTGCATTAATTTTAAGTCACATAAATGTTTTAGCATCTCAACATAACGCGCAATATTCATCTTTTTGTTTTGTTCATGGTGGTAAGTGTGTAGCTTACTTGCTTGAGTAAATCCGTGATGATAGTCTTGGATCTTCAAACCTTGCAAGAGATATCATTTTGTACTGCTTTATTTAAGGACATTCCCAAAGGACAATTAGATATTGATACCTCCTGCATGTCCTCTTTAGTGGTAGCAGGCATCTCTACCTTGAGCTTTATAACGAAGCCCGGATTCCCTCTTTTAAAGATCACATAATGAGAACCTGAATAAACTCACAAATAAGTTATTGAATATTTATATTTTTAGCAACAATTCAAGAAGAAAAAACCCCTATAACTTTTTATTAGCTTTTGAAAATTCATCAACTAGATTATACATGTGACTGTTACTTTTCGTGCATATTATAATTTTTTCCCTAGTGATCGTGCAATAATTTCTAGTCATGTAACTTTTTTAGCATCTCAACATAACGCGCAATACTCATCTTTTGTTTTGTTCATCGTGGTAGTTTTGCTGCTTACTTGCTTGAGTAAATCCGTGATATTAGCTTTGGATCCTCCAACCTTGCAAGAGATATCATTTTGGACTGCTTTGTTTCAGGCCATTCCAAAAGGACAATTGGATGTTGACACTTCCTGCATGTCCTCTTTAGTGGTAGCATGCGTCTCTAGCTTGAACCTTTTAACGAAGCCTTGATTTCCTCTTTTGAAGATCACATAATGAGAACCTAAATAGACTCACAAATAATTTATTGAATGTTACTATTTTTTAGCAACAATTTAAGGGAAAAACCCCATATTACTTTGTATTAGCTTTTAAAAATTCATCAACTAGATTATAACCGTGAATGTGTCTTTTCTTGCATATTATTTTTTTCCCTAGTAATCGTGCATTTGTTTTGAATGCATATCACATGCTATTATTTTAAGGCATATAACGTCCAATAATTTCTAGTAGTATAACTATTTCATCATCTAAACATAACGTGCAATATTCATCTTTTATTTTGTTCATCGTGGTAGTTTTGTTGCTTACTTACTTGAGTAAATCCGTGGTGATTGTCTTTAATCTACCAACCTTGCAAGAGATATCATTTACTTTGTTTCAGCTCATTCCCAAAGGACAATTTGATGTTGATACCTCCTGCATGTCCTCTTTAGTGGTAGCAGACGTCTCTAGCTCGAGCCTTTTAAAGAAGCCCGGATTTATTCTTTTAAAGATCATATAATGAGAACCTGAATAGACTCACAAATAATTTATTGAATATTACTATTTTTCATTATCAATTAAAGAAAAAAATCCCTATTACTTTGTATTAGCTTTTGATATTTCATCAACAATATTATTCACCCGATTGTCTATTTTCCTTTGTATTAGATTTTTTTGCTATATATCATTCATATCATTCGCGTGCATATCACATGCTATTTTTTCCGGGCATATAACATGCAATTATTATGAGTCATATAACTTATTTAGCATCTCAGCATAATGTCGAATATTTATTTTTTGTTTTGTTCATCATGGTAGTTTTGTAGCTTACTTGCTCGAGTAAATCTGTGATGATAGTCTTTGATCTTTTAGCCTTTCAAGATATGTCAATTTAGACTTCCTGATTAATGGCCATTCCAAAAGGACCATTCGGTGTTGATACCTTTAAGAGTCTCTACCTTTAATCCTTTAAACGAAGCCAGGATTCCTTATTTTAAAGGTCACATAGTAAGAACCTAAATAGACTCACAAATAAGTTATTGAATATTACTATTTTAAACAACAATTAAAGAAAGCTCATCAACTATATTATTAGCTTTTATTAGCTTTTGAAAGCTCATCAACTATATTATTCACGTGATTGTCTCTTTTCGTGCATATTAGATTTTTCCCCTAGTGATCGTGCATATGATTCACATGCTATTATTTCCGGGCATATTCATCTTTTGTTTTGTTCATCATGCTAGTTTTGTTGCTTACTTGCTTGAGTAAATCCGTGATTATAGTCCTCGATCTTTCAGCCTTGCAAAAGATGTCAATTTAGAGTGCTTGATTTAAGGGTATTCCAAAAGATATTCAGTGTTGATACCTCCTACATGTCCTCTTTATGGTAGCCAGCGTCTGTATCTTAAGCCTTTTAATGAAGCCATGATTCCTTTTTTAAAGATCACATAGTAAGAACCTAAATAGACTAACAAACAAGTTATTGAATATTACTATTTTTTAACAACTAAAGAAAAAAAATCTCTTTTACTTTGTATTAGTTTTTAACAATTCATCAACTACATTATTTACGTGATTGTCTCTTTTCGTGCATATTAGGTTTTTTTTCTAGTGATCGTGCATATGATTCGCATCCATATCACATGCTATTATTTCCGGGCATATATCGTGCTATAATTTCTAGTCATATAACAATTTTATCATCTCGACATAATGTACAATATTCATCTTTTGTTTTGTTCATCGTGGTAGTTTTCTTGCTTACTTGCTTGAGTAAATCCATGATGATAGTCTTGGATCTTCCAACCTTGCAAGAGATATCATTTTGGACCACTTTGTTTCAGGCCACTCCCAAAGGAAATTTTGATGTTGGTACCTTCTGCATGTCCTCTTTAGTGTTAGTAGGCGTCTCTAGCTTGCGCCTTTTAACGAAGCCAGGATTTCTTCTTTTAAAGATCACAAAATGAAAAGGGAAATAGACTCACAAATAAGTTATTGAATATTACTATTTTTTATTAAGAATAAAAGAAAAAAATCCCTATCACTTTGTATTAGCTTTTGATAATTCATCAACTGGATGATTCATCTGCTTGTCCCTTTTCCTATGTATTTTTTTGCTAGTGATCGAGCATATAATTTGCATGCATATAATTTACGTGCATATAACATGTTATTATTTTAGGGCACATAAATGCAATAATTACGAGTCATATAACTTATTTAGCATCTCAGCATAATGTGCAATATTCATTTTTTGTTCATCGGGGTAGTTTTGTAGCTTACTTGTTTGAGTAAATCCGTGATGGTAGTCTTTGATCTTTCAGCATTGCAATAGATGTCACTTTGGCCTACTTGATTTAAGGCAATCCCAAAATGCTATTCGGTGTTCATACCTCATGCATGTTCTTTTTAGTTGTACCAAGCGTCTCTAGCCTGAGCCTTTTAACGAAGCCGAGATTCTTTACTTTAAAGGTCACATAATAAGAACCTAAATAGAATCACAATTAAAATATTCAATATTACTATATTAGCTTTTGGATTACTTTGTATTAGCTTTTGGAAATTCATCAACTAGATTATTCATATGATTGTCTCTTTTCATGCACATTTTTTCCCTAGGGATCGTGCATATGACTCGTGTGCATATCACATGCTATTATTTCGGGGCATGTAACGTGCAATAATTTCTAGTCATTTTTTTAAGAATCTCAACATAACGTGCAATATTCATCTTTTGTTTTGTTCATCGTGGTAGTTTTGTTGCTTACTTGCTTAAATAAATCCGTGATGATAGTCTTGGATCTTCCAACCTTGTAAGAGATATCATTGGAATGCTTTTTTTAGAGTATTTCCAAAGGACAATTCGATGTTTATACTTCCAACATGTCTTCTTTAGTGGTAGCAGGCTTCTGTAGCTTGAGCGTTTTAATGAAACCAAGATTTCTTATTTTAAAGATCACATAATGAGAACCTAAATAGACTCACAAATAAGTTATTGAATATTACTATTTTTTATGAACAATTAAATAAAAAATCCCTATTACTTTGTATTAGCTTTTGAAAATTCATCAACTAAATTATTCACCTATTTGTCTCTTTCCCTTCGTAATAGATTTTTTTGCTAATGATCCTGCATATAATTCGCGTGCATATCACATGTTATTTTTTCCAGGCATATAACGTGCAATAATTATGAGTCATATAACTTATTTAGCATCTCAACATAATGTGCAATATTCATTTTTTGTTTTGTTCATCGTGGTAGTCTTCGATATTTCTACCTTGCAAGAGATGTCAATTTTGACTTCTTTATTTAAGGTCATTCCAAAACGACCATTGGTGTTGATACTTCCTACATGTCCTCTTAGTGGTAGGAATCGTGTCTAGCTTGATCTTTTTAACCAAGCCAGGATTCTTTACTTTAAAGGTCACATAGTAAGAAACAAAATAGACTCACAAATAAGTTATTGAATATTACTTTTTTAAAATAAAAATTAAAGAAAAAAATCCCTATGACTTTGTATTAGCTTTTGAAAATTCATTAACTAGATTATTCACGTGATTGTCTTTTTTTCGTGGATATTAATTATTTTTTTATTGATAGTTCATATGATTCGCATGCATATCACATGATATAATAATTTCTAGTCATATAATTTTTTTAGCATTTCAACATAACGTGCAATATTCATCTTTTGTTTTGTTCATCATGGTAGTTTTGTTGCTTACTTGCTTGAGTAAATCTGTGATGATAGTCTTGTATTAGCTTTTGAAAATTCATCAACTAGATTATTCACCCGATTGTCTGTTTTCCTTCGTATTAGATATTTTTTTCTAGTGATCCTACATATAATTCACGTGCATATCACATGCTATTATTTACAGGCATATAACATGCAATAATTATGAGTCATATAACTCATTTAGCATCTCAGTAAAATGGGCAATATTCTATTTCTTTTCTTAGTCGTGGTAGTTTTATAGATTACTTGCTTCAGTAAATCCGTGATGATAGTCTTTGACATTTCATTCTTGTAAGAGATGTCGATTTAGACAGCTTGATTTAAGGCCATTACAAAAGGACCATTCGGGGTTGATACCTCCTACATGTCCGTTTTAGTGGTAAGAAGTGTGTCTGGCTTGAGCCTTTTAACGAAGCCGGGATTCTTTATTTTAAAGGTCACATAATAAGAACCTAAATAGACTCACATATAAGTTATTTAATATTACAATTTTTTATCAAAAATTAAAGAAAAAATACCCTATTACTTTGAATTACCTTTTGAAAATTCATCAACTAGATTATTCACGTGATTGTCCCTATTCGTTCATATTAGATTTTTTCCCCAGTGATGATGCATATGATTCTCGTGCATATCACATGTTATTAATTTTGGGCTTATAACTTGCAATAATTTATAGTGCATATAACGTGCAATAATTTATAGTCATTTAACTTTTTTTGCATCTCAACCTAACGTGAAAGATTCATCTTTTATTTTGCTCATCGTTGTAGTTTTGTTGCTTACTTGCTTGAGTAAATCCATGACGATAGTCTTTGATTTCTCAGCCTTGCAAGAGATGTCAATTTGGAGTGCATGATTTAAGGGCATTCCAAAAAAACTATTCGGCGTTGATACCTCCTGTATGTCCTCTTTAGTGGTAAAAAGTGTCTCTAGTCTCTAGCTTAAGCCTTTATACGAAACCGGGATTCCTTATTTTAAAGATCACATAGTCAGAACTTAAATAGACTCACAAATAAGTTATTGAATATTACTATTTTTAACAATAATTAAAGAAAAAATCCCTATTACTTTGTTTTAGCTTTTGACAATTCATCAACTAGATTATTCACGTGATTGTCTCTTTTCGTGCATATTAGATTTTTTTCCCTAGTGATCATACATATGATTCGCGTGCATATCACATGCTATTATATTCTCGGCATATAATGTGCTATAATTTCTAGTCATATAACGTTTTTAGCATCTCCACATAACGTGCAATATTCATCTTTTATTTTGTTCATCATGGTAGCTTTGTTGCTTACTTTTTTGAGTATATCCGTGATGATAGTCTTGGATCTTTCAACCTTGCAAGAGATATCATTTTGGACTGCTTTGTTTCAGGCCATTACCAAAGGACAGTTAGACGTTGATACCTCCCGCATGCCCTCTTTACTGGTAGAAGGTGTCTCTAGCTTCGGCCTTTTAACGAAGGTGGGGTTTCTTCTTTGAAAGATTACATAATGAGAACCTGAATAGACTAACAAATAAGTTATTGAATATTACTATTTTTAATAACAATTAAAGAAAAAAATCCCTATTACTTTTTATTAGCTTTTGAATATTCATCAACTAGATTATTCACGTGATTGTCTCTTTTGGTGCATATTAGATTTTTTCCCTAGTGATCATGTATATGATTTGCTGACATATCACATGCTATTATTTCCTATCAAATAACGTGCAATAATTATGAGTCATTAACTTATTTAGCAACTCCGCAAAATGTGCAACATTAATTTTTTATTTTGTTCATCGTGATAGTTTTATAGCTTACTTTCTTGAGTAAATCCATAGTGATAGTATTCAATCTTTCAATATGCAAGAGATGTCAATTTGGACTGCTTGATTTAATGCCATTCCAAAAGGACCATTAGGTGTTTATACCTCCTACATGTCCTCTTTATTGGTAGGAAGCGTGTCGAGCTTGAGCCTTTTAATGATGTTGGGATTCTTTATTTTAAAGGTCACATAGTAAGAACCTAAATAGACTCACAAATAAGTTATTGAATATTACTTCTTTTAACAAAAATTAAAGAAAAAACCCCTATTACCGTGTATTAGCTTTTGAAAATTCATTAACTAGATTATTAACGTGATTGTCTCTTTCCGTGGATATTAAAAAAATATTCCTATTGATAGCACATATGATTCGTGTGCATATAACATGCTATAATTTTTAGGCATATAACGTATAATAATTTCTAGTCATATAACTTTTTTTGCATCTCAACATAACGTGCAATATTCATTTTTTGTTTTGTTCATCGTGGTAGTTTTGTTGCTTACTTGCTTGTGTAAATCTATGATGATAGTCTTGAATCTTCCAACCATGCAAGAGATATCATTTTGGACTGCTTTGTTTCAGGCCATTCCCAAAGGACAATTCGATGTTGATACTTCCTACATGTCCTCTTTAGTGGTAGTAGGCATCTCTAGCTTGAGCCTTTTAACGAAGCCATGATTTCTTCTTTTAAAGATCACATAATGAGAACCTGAATAAACTCACAAATAAATTATTGAATATTAGGGCCGCTGGGTTTCAGAAAACAACCTAAGAAAGTGATAGATGCAACCTAAGAAAGTGAGAGTGTTTCGTAAAACACCTCTTCTATACGCTCCTCCTGCTCCGATCGCCAGCACCGGCACTATGGCAGAGCCATCCAAAAACTCTGTGCATGTATCCTATGCTCTGATCCTTTCTAATTGTGGGCATTCACAAGCCACAAATCATATTCAATCTAAATCGGAAAATATGCCTCCCTTCATTCCAAATAAAAAAATTTGATCATCTAGGAGAACCCGGTCTCATTTTCTCGATCGAGGAATGTGAAAAGCTCGAGGCAGCTCTCAAACTGACTTTGGTTGGAAAATTTCCTAAAAGTAGACCCTCGTTGGAAGGGCTTCCCAAAGATTTCCAGACTGTGTGGTTTAAAGGTCACACTGATATCAATCTTCTTGATAATCGCCAGGTTCTGATTTCCTTTCCTGTAATAGATAGATGCATAAAATATGGAATTTAATCCCTTACTCTGTTAGAATGATCAAATGGACTCCTAATTTTAATCCTAATGCTGATTCTCCAATTGTTCCTATCTGGATTGCTCTATATGGATTGCCACAGCAATATTTTGATTATAATATTATGATGTCCATTGGAAATTTGATAGGTTAGCCTGTTAAAGTGGATAAAACCATTCTTAATAGAACCAGACCACATGTTGCCAAAGTCTTTGTTGAAATTTATGTTACCTTTCCTCTTACTAAAAGAGTCTGGTTAAACTATATAGATTTTGGTTTTTGATATTATGTTGAATATGAAGGTCTCCCTGATTATTGCTCCAAATGTCTTAAGTTAGGACACTTAACTACTTCCTGCAAATTTGATCCCTCACAAATTTCTTTCTCATTTTGGAGACCTAGGGAAAGTGATGGAAATATGCAAAAAGGGGATAATCCCAATCCAGTTGATCTTCAAAAAAAAGAAAAAATCCTAGCAAAGTTCCAGCTGATAAACCTGCTGATAAAGTTCCCACTATCAATAGGAAAAATACAATCCATCATGTTTATGTCCCAAAGGTTAATCAGCCTGAGATTAATAAACAATGTGAGCCTCAACTTGATATTCTTGGTCCATCAAATACTGTGCCAAACGAGCAAATTAATGATATTTTATCTGATGATGAACATATTGAAAATGTCTATGATGAGACAAGAAATGATATTATCACACAGAACAATCACATTAGTGGAATTAAAACCACTCATGTGATTGAAATTATTAATGTCTCCAATGAGAAACATGCAGATATAGGTGATCAATTTAAAGGCACTTCCTCAAGCAAGCAGCAAAATGATGGTTTACAGGAAAAAGAGCCAACTCAGATTCTACAGGAAAATACCAGGGAAGACCAACAGGCAGAGAATCTGGATTCTCACCAGGTAAATGCAGGTAATGTACAAGAGAATAGAAATTCTCTTCATGTAAGTGCAGGTAATGTAAATCAAACATCCTCGAGTTCTTCAACTACCCAATTTATTGATAAAACTGATAGGATTCGTTTGGATAACATAGAGGCAAATCCCAAAGTTACCTGGTCCACAGAAAAACCAAATAAAGAAAAAGAATCAGGAGATATAATTATGGAGACAAATCTTGTTGAACATAATAGATTCAATAAATTGATTAATGAAGTGGATGATTTTTCTGATAATGAAACCATAGGCCCACTGATCCCACCTAAGAAACATAGGAATAATAAAAAAAGGATTATGAAAGTGTACCCAAAAAGGTGCAACTAGGTCTCACATTTACTCTAATTCCATGGTTTAATAATGGTAGCTTTAAATTTCTGTGTATGGCATGTTAGAGGTATCAAAAGTGATAGAGCTCAACTGAAATTTAAGAATATAACTAGGAAGCATAAAACATCTCTTTTTGTCATTTTAGAACCTATGTTAAAATCAGACCAGATAAGGAATATAGCTTTTAAACTTGGCTTTAGTGATTGTTTTGCTAACCCAAGGGACAAAATCTGGATTTTCTGGAAGGATGATTTTAATATATCTATTTTATCCATTCATGATCAATTTGTTTTAACAGAAGTTAAGCATTCATCTTTATCGTTTTCATGGCATACTGTTTTCATATATGCCAGGCATGATAGGTTATCTAGATACCCTCTCTGGTCAGATTTAGCTGCACATATTAGTAATCATGTAATGCTTATTGGTGATTTTAATGTGATTAGAGAGTCAGGGGAATACTTAGGACAATCAGCTCCAAACATAAATTGCATGGTAGACTTTAATGTTTTCATAGAGAATAATCATTTAATAGAGATACCAACAGTAGGAAACCATTTTACATGGTTTGGTATTAGAAATGGAAATGTATGGGAAAGGTTGGACAGAGGCTTAGCTAATGATGCTTTTATACAGTTGTTCCCTACCTCCAGCATAAGAGTTAAAGTTGGGTACCCTTCTGATCATTCTCCACTAGTGGTTTCTCTAGCTAATAATAATTTCACCCCAGGTCCTAGATCTATTAAATTTCAGAATTGCTGGCTAACACATGTATATTTCATTAGCATGGTTAAAAATAACTGAGACTTGCCTTGTACAGAAGATGGAATGCTCAGATTCTCAATTAAATTAAGAAGACTTAAAATAAAAAAATTAAAGAATGGAATAAAGAAGTTTTTGGTAATATTCATGATAGAGTTAAAGAATCCAAAGAAAAAGTCATGTCAAAGGAACTTTCACATCAGATGATAATAATGACATGTCTAGAATTGAATTAAATCAAGCAAAGGCTGAATTAACTCTAGCACTGAATAGAGAGGAGATATTCTGGAAACAAAAGTCCGGTGCAAAATGGTTAAAGCTAGGGGACTCCAATACCAAGTATTTTCATTCAGTAGTCAAGGAAAAACACTATTACAGACCATCACTGGAATTAAAAACTCTCAAGGACAATGGATAAAAAATTCGGAAGATGTAGGAAATGAAGTTGTATCCTTTTTCTCTGATTTATTATTTGCTGATAGAAATGATATTGATGGCTCTGATGCTGCCTTGTTGTTACAGAATATCCCTAAACTTATAACTCCTCAGGATAATGAAGCACTATTGAAAATATTAGACAAAGAGGAGTTAAAAAGTTTAATCTTTGGAATGGATGGAGATGCAGCTCCATGACCTGATGGATTTTCAGGTAAGTTCTACACAGCCTCATGGGATATAATATGTGATAATTTAATGAGTTCTGTTAATGAATACTTGAAGGGTGTTACAATTCCTAGATCTATTTCTTCAAGTTTCATTATTTTAATCTCAAAGAAAACAGTGAATTCATCCTTTAATGATTATAGACAATTAAATCTCTCAAAATTTTTGAACAAATTTTTTTTCCAAAGTGTATACTAAGAGACTTAAGCTAATTTTACTTGCTATTATCTCCCCTGAACAATCTGCATTTGTTCAAGGTAGAGAATTAGCAGATGATGTTCTGTTAATGCAGGAAATGATAACATTTTAAAATAATAGAACAAGAGGTTATAATGTTATGTTTAAATTGGACATGATGAAAGCCTTTGACAGGGTTTCATAGCCTTTTTTAAACTCCTTACTATTAAAAATGGGTTTTCACGGGTCTTTTGTCAAAAATGCTATGGGTAACATAGCGGCATCACATTTTTCAGTACTTGTGAATGGTAAACCTTTTGGTTTTTTCAGAACTTCTAGGGGGATAAATCAAGGAGACCCACTATCTCCTTTCCTTTTTTATCCTTTTAACATAAGCATTCTCTAGAAATCTAAATTTATTTTTCACAGAAAATAAGATAGGCTATTATAACGTACCCCAATCAGTGAACAAAGTCACACATTTGAGCTTTGTTGATGATACAATACTATTCTTAAAAGCTAATAGAACTGGTCTTAACAATATTAAAGCTTTTCTAGGAGTATGTGAAAGAGCATCAGGGCAGAAAATTAATTTTCAGAAATCCACATTTTATCTGTCAAAATTTGCTCAACCCTTTAATAGGAATATGATCAGTCAAATAATCGAAATATCATCTGGATCATTTTCTTTCCAATATTTAGGATGCCCCATTTACTTGGGTAGAACTAAACATTGTTATTTCCAAACTGTATATGAAAAAATGGCAGCAAAGTTACTACTGTGGAAAAATAAATGGATTGGTCAAGTTGGAAGGCTCATTCTGATCAAACATGTTTTATCAGCCATCCCATTACACATTATAGCGGTCATTAAGCCAACAGTATGATTAGTTTACAAATTTCATATTTTGTTTGGAAAATTCTTTTTCAGGTACTTCTGAGTATGGGCAAAAAAAGACTTGGAAATATTGGTCTAATTTGGCCTACCTTGAGCTTGAAAATGGCTTAAAGGTTAAGAATTTGCATATAACCATAAAGAGTCTTTCTTTAAAACTATGGTGGAAAATGCAAAAGGGTAATTCACTATGGACTAACTTCATGTGGAATCTTCCAAACTATCTGAAAAACTCTAGGACATGGAAAAGA
>JAULKM010051863.1:0-12704 GCA_032355605.1 Rubia tinctorum
CATTGTTGAATTTAATTGCAATGAAATTGAATATGGTTTATTTTTATCAATAACTAAATTTATTTGAACTGAATTTCAGCAAAAATAGTGTAATTTCACATATTATTGTAATAGAAATGTTGTGCACTTTCCAATATTCTCAAATTAGTTGTAACTGTGATTAAAGAGAGGCAAATTATTAATCTTTACGATGAGGATTTGGTTTTAAAATCCCCATATTTTGTTAGCTTATATGGTTGGAAGAAGACAAATTGAACTTCAATAGTGATCTCCTCAAAGTTCATCAAATTTAAAGTAGCAAAACTCCTTGTTGCTTCACTTTGTAATCAAAGTACAGAGAATTACAAGGAACTTAGTTTTTTCCACATAAAAGGTTGATTCTTCTATACTGCACCTTAGTATGAATCTAATAGTATATACACTAGTGCAGGAATGCCTATAACGGCTCTGTTGAGCGGCATTTTAATTTTTCAAGCTTGGAACCATCGTCCTTCATATGTTCTGATATCGTAACCTATAGTCGGCGGAATTGGTAATGGTAGACGGCTACTTGGGGACTAATAAACGACGTTTGAAGTTGAACCGTTGTTTAATGTTATATAATTAACAACGGCTAGTAATAAACAAACGTCTAATATCCTGTAACACGACATTTTCTTTCAGCCGTTGGCTTAGTTCACCTTTTCGATTTTGGATCTAATGTCAGACTCATGTCGCGATACTGGGAGTTGAGAGCCTCATGTTGAAATTTGAAAAAATGGGTTCCATACACTTTTATAGCAATGTGTGTAGCCATCGGGGATGGTTTCCAAGGGATGTGTTCCATTTTCCAAGGTGGAATATAAAACAATTCCCCTTCAATGATGATTACCATTCATTACATATATTCCATTCAACCATCATTTTTATCTCAAAATTTTACCAAGAAATCTTCCAACTTTATTCACCCTCGTTTTCTTCCGTAAACTTACACCAATAAGGGAGGTATAGAGACACCTTTTAAAAAATCCCGAATGAGATCATTGTTAATATTCTAGGACAAGTTTCATTAAGTTCATTCTCAGACCTCCGTTGCATGAAAAAATGGTGAGTATGCGTGTGAGTATGTGCAAAACAATTATTTTGTGTAGAACGGGAGTAGTGAGCATGTAAGGGCTAGATTTGGTGCAGGAAGAGATTTTGGTAACTTATATGTTATTTTCTATTTAAATATGTTTTCAGTTTGATTATAATGGAGGGGGTGATCAAGTCAATGGCTTAGAATGCCTTGAAGAAGTTGCAAAGTCAAGGTATATAGGAGCTTCCTACACGTTACCAATAATTTCACTCTTCATTAAAGGTGAACAAAAGTAGAGACGAGTGAAATTTCTTATGGGTATGAAGATACCAGGATTGAATCCCATAAGCTCATTGATTTTCTTCAGCGGTTGGTCAAAAATTTTGAGGAAGATTTGGATTTGACATGCAACGCTCATCAATCATGCTCGTCCAACCTTTTGTGCAGAAAATCAAACATTCAGAATATTCAGTTAGGATAATGACTGGGAGGAAACTGATTTTTCCGGATGCTCCAACGAAGTAGAAATTCCCCTCATCTGTGATATTTTAACTCTAACTAACTAGTAGTAATATCTTTTAAAAAAGGCATAGTGTAGAAGTTTAAGAAAATAAATAATATTAGTTTTTTATGTTTTTATTGTTTTATATAATCGGACTTGGATGCAAAAACGATAACATGACAATGTGGTTTGGGGCCAATGTGTACTCCATTCTAAAATCTTGAATCATGGATAAAACCACAGACCATTTTTATTTCTTCGAACTAATTTCCAAAATATGGGAAATATGATAGAATCTAATTTTAAAATTTTAATTTATCTTCTGATAACGGAGCCATGAATTCATTGCCTGTTCCGGAATAGAAAACACATCGGAAGCATCAATCAACCTAACACTATTGACTTTGAAGTTGTAACAAGGTTTTTTAGATCCAGTGTAGGTTCCAAGTCTGTAACTATTTACAACAAACAGTAGTTAGAAAACAAACTACACACATTAGTTCATCCTCAACCGCTCTTGTTTGTTACTTTTAACAGCGGTCATATAAAAGTCTTCGACAAATTTCCCCTAACAGGCATATAGTTTCAGTGTCGACACACATTCGCATCTTCAAACATTGAAAACTTACTACAAGAGATGGTATTGGGGAAAAAACTGCTATAACAGCCATTTATGACCACCTTGCAGTTTTTGTATTTAACTAGCGTGATTACACAAACCAACATAAATCCCAGAATGATCGAGAACCCTAGTAAGAAAATTATTTGATTATATTATTAATATTAGTGAGTAAATATAATGTTAATATTTGATTTATTTATTTTTAATAATCATTGTCAACAGACTAACTTCAATATTTTTTTCAAGTCCCAACAAAATGATATATCAGTATCAACAATAGGTAATGATTGTACAAATTTATGCAACCTTGTTCATGTTTGTGAAACCTTTGTGTATATATTTGTAACATCTGTGCAAATACGTATATCTACAATTATCAAAATTGACACAACATTGAAGTTTATCGATTAAATTTTTGCACAGATCCAAAAGAATATACAGGTACAGTAGTAAAGGTAGTATTAACTACCATAATGGTGATTATATTAATTGTACTAAATGAGATGTTTAAAAAATAAGAAAACATTTGAATTTATCATATTTGAACTCCTTTTTATGTACTTTGCATGTGATTGTAAAGAGAAAAAATGTTTTAGTAAGGGAAGAACATCAAAACAATGTGTTTTACTGTGTTAAATCATGTCAAGGGGCTTATCATGAAAAGCTTATTGTGAAGGATAATCTCAGGCCATATTTTCTTTGGGATAAAAATAATTGAGTGAACGATCTTGTTCCAAAAAATTTATAGTAACCATGTAATTGAAAACAACATTGTAAATTGTGGCTTAACAAACGCCATCTACTAACAAGGATTATTTGGGGATAGAGAATCTACTACAGTTTAGTGCAAAAAAATTTAAATATTTTGTCAAACAATTTTCACTATTTTGTACAAATTTTAAACAAAATAGATATAGAATAAATCTTGTGGTTGCTTGTGCAGCCAAATTTGAGCAAGTTTATTTGAACAAAATTATATATACAAATATTAACTCCAAAATGTTGTTAATTAAATTCGGGTAGCTTTCTACCCATCCTTTTATAATTAATCATTCAATATAAATCCCACAAAGTTGTAAAATTGTCATGAAAACCCTCATATGTCTATCCTTTGTACCACTCTTTGTAGAAACAATAGATTAGTTTAACATATTTCCATCCCTATGTTCATATTAAAAATTTTAACATGATACTAAGATTATATTAGGAATATAAAAATCAAATAAAAATGAGGCATTTTAAGCATTCTTGGATTTGGGGTTTCTCGTACCCCTGCCCAAATCAATTATATGTCTACACCACTAGAGGAAGCACCAAAAGAAGGTGGTTGCTCGGAATTAGATAAGGTGATTCTTTAGCTTCCATTTATGGTTCCATCACCCATCACGATCGTCCAAAAATATACAATGGTTAAAAATCTCCTTTATATGAAATCCACATTTGAAACTGATATTACAGGAAAATCACATCAATTACATATCAAATTAGTCCACACATCAAATAGAAACATAGATAAACTAAACCCAGATATGCCAAAAATCATATCCATTAAAATCATCAGATTCCCAAAATACATGAAGAGAATCGCCGCGACCTTGAAACACTTTACCGTGACCTTGAACAAAGCCTAAGCTATGACCTCAATCACCGTCAGTGCTAGAAGAATTTTGGGGAGAGAGGAAATAGGAACACAAGAGACATGAAGGGATTTAAAACATTAGGTTGAATAGCCCACTACAGGAAGTTTAACCATGATCCGCCATTAAAAATCCACTTTTAAGCCAGTTCATTTTGAACCACTTTCAAGTTGACAATTTTGCATAAAAACCCATATTTATGGAGGTTCATTTCAACCATCTTAAAAGACGATTGAACAACCAATAAAATTACAATTTTTAAGGTATTTCATTTTTTAATCGCCTTACAAGATGATTAATTGCGTTCGAAAGGGGTTCCGGCTTTGGAAGTAACATCAAACAATGATTTTACAATAAGTATGAAGAACGGCATTCTAACACCTCCTTTTATGCCCATTTATGCACTAGTGTTGGTACCATTGTTTAAAAGAACACACAAATTTGGAATAAAAGTTAAGAAAAATGTGGGAACATTAATGAATCTTGTCTTCACTCCAAAATTGATTTTCTTCCACCTGACACCTAAACCAAAAACAACCATATAGCCCTACTAAGACAAATTCAGTGACGTAAATTGTGCCATTTAATAAATATGAATGATTCTGATATGTTTAATAAATCTCAATTTTTTGTTATATTTTAATTTTTGTGAAGAATTTTTATGTAGTATCTTACTATATTTATATATAATAAAATTATGTTTCTCAATTTGTTTAATTTTTGACCTATTTCTCATGGACATGATTTTCGGTCTAAACTTGAATTTGGGAATCTCAAATAATATTTTATTCTCACACACATGGATTGTCATCACGTTCCCATTCTTATCATTCAAACACTTAATTTAATTTGTTATCCCCAGATTTTGATATTGTAATTAATCTGGAGATGTAGTTTCAGTTGCATTTTTTGATTTAGGAGCATTTGTTTTCATGAAGTCAAACTGGGTCTTTGTAGTTTAGGTTATTGATAGGGTCAATTATTTTTAAATGAACTAGATTCATGAATAATTATGTCTATGTATCTAAGAATGTGGAATGTTTGTGCAATTTAATTATGAATGCTATTATAAGGTTTTTTTATTTTCCTAATTTATTGTAATCCACTAACTTAGGTATCGGAGGAAGATCATGAGAACTCTCCGAGACCTTGTTTTACAGGTTTCATGAACCTAGCATGGAGCACTGTGCCGATTCCTGACATTATGGTGGTCCAGAAGAACCCCCCCTGCATCGCTTCTACACAATTGCATCCTAAGAATATGTGGTGCAAATCCCGGTAGTGCAAATCCTAAGAATAAGTGGTGCTTTATTTTTTGTATTGAATTTTCAAATAATGATAAAATTCATTGAATCTAATTTATTTAAAAAATCGATTTCCTTCCAATACGGGAACCACGAGTTCATTAACTGTTCTTCTACAAGAAATACATCAAAAACATCAATAGACCAACCATGGTAGGCTTGAAATCCGGAAGAAGGTTTTCTTCCTCCGAGGTAGATTTCAAGTCGGTAACTATGTACGGGTGATAGCGATTAAAAGTGAACTATGCACGGTGGTTCATCCTCAACCACCCTTTTTATTATTATTTCTAACGGTGGTCATTTATAAACGTTCTTAGGTTTTTGCCATAACTGGCATATGGTTTCAATTCTGACACATATTTGCATCGATAGTTCACTACCAACGATGGTATTGGAAATAACTGCCATAACTGTTGTCTATGACCACCTTGTAGTTTCCAAATCGCAATGCAAAGATTACAAAAATTAAACATAAATCCTAGGCCGATAGAGTACCCTGGATCGTTAAGTAAATTATTTGATTGTAATAATGTGTTATTGGTGAGTAAGTGTTATATTAATATTTGATTTGTTTATTTGCATTTATAATTGTTAACACAATATCGTCAATATTTTTTTAGGTGTAAAGAAAATTTAAAATAATTTTTCTTGTCTGTGCAACCTTTATGCATGTTTGTGCAATTAGTGTGAATCACTATGTGAAAACAAATTACAAATACAAAAATTGAAAGAACGTTGAAATTTTCAATTTAGTTCATGCATGGATCCAATTCCAAAAGAATAAATATATCTTTGTCCCCTTTACTGTGTATGATGTACGAATTTTTGTGTGTGTTTAGCTTATATGTTTCTTTGTTAATTCTTAATTCTGAGTTATGTGATATACAAGTTGTAGCGTGAAATGATTGTGTATTCAAAATATTTTTAATCTCTTTTGTTTTACTATAGAATTTCTTGCACCGACGGGGTTGATTAGTAGATGAAAACTTTGTGCTAATATTATGCTTGTGATTCAGATATAAATTGATCAGTATATTATATACTATTTGTGGTATACAGAGACATTGAACCAATCATAAATGTTGGGCAGGGAGACTATTGAACTCCAGTTTGAGCTGTCGGAAGACATTGTTGGAGAGAATGTTTCATTGCTTATGGACAAGGAGGTGATCCCATTAAGCCTCATGTCGAAGATGTTCGATAAGTGCACGAAAAATATAACTTTACTTGTTATTTTCTACATGACTTATAGATTTTACACAAATGCTCAATAAGTGCATGAAAGATATGAGCTCACACTATATTTGGATAAAAATAATTTCATAACGTGCATTGTGTAACCTTATGATTTGAAAAAAACAATTGATTGATATTAATTGCGTTTTACCCTAGATTTAAAAAAATTCAAATTTATGGAATTCGTCATTTTCGTAGATTGAAAAAAAAAATCTTATTCAAGTGACCAGAAAAATAAGATTTTGCACAAAAGTGCAGGGTAATTGCACAGTAAGTTCAAAGTTTGTACAACATATTTAATCGTCTGTAGAGTTTAATTATACTCGAAATTAACTATTTTCACTAGGATAAAGAGCGGGGATTTAACCTAGGCAGCATCTACATGAAAAGTTGTATGATTTTTTCTATAACTGGCAAAAGTTCAAAAATTATAACTACAACCTTTGACCCCAGTTTTGATCTAAAAACTTTCTATACCGTGTATTGGAAATGAGATTAAAAAGTACAATGTAGCTACTATAACTTTTTTTCAAGTATTTAAAATATAATAGTGAAAATTATGTAAAGCATTTGTGCATGAAACGTGTAGATAAAAAACAAAGAATTTTATATAAGTTAACTCGTGAAAAATGATACTTAAAAATATTTTGGTTCTGAAAATCTTACCTATTACGTCATATTTAATATTAACATAAAAACATATTACATCAAGTTTACTATTATGTTATGACTCATTATTTAGTATTCTATTTGCAACATGAATACCTTAATGCAGGAGAGTAGAGAATTGAAAAATTGTCCGAGAAGAACCCAAACATTACTACAACATTTAATATACAGTTTTCAAAATCAAAAGGCAAGTTTGGCAGTGTAGTTTAAGAATCTTGTGACTCAATGCTTAAGCAATAATTTGAACCCATGCCTAACATTTGTACATTAGTGAGGTCACAGATTTCTTGGTTCTTCATTTCCCTCAACCTTATTGTGATTTTTTGTTTCTCTTATCTGATTTAAATGTTAAAAAATGTGTTGGCTAAAAAAGGAAAGGAGATATAAAGATACCTGTAGAGGCAAGTTAAGAATAGCATTAAGTGAAGTAGTTTGTAAACTAGAGTTTTAAAGTTCATGTTGAACTTTCATGAAAAAATTTAATTTTTACTCAAGACATATAAGAATCACATGATAACTATGATATCAAATACTTAAAACATGATTATTTAATATCTTAAATTCATAATACATATCTATCCAAAAGTGAAAATCATGTCTTAGAACACATCACATAACTAGTATATTGAATTTCTCTAATAATTACCATTTATTGTTTTTTATGCTTAAAAAATCAACAGTAGAATCATCGATTAGCTTCAATTTAATGACACGGACTAACATTTTAGACGGAGATATCTGGAATTTATGCCCTCACTATCTAAGCTTCCTTCTATTTATAAATTCTACAAACTTTAGGCGTGCTTCATCTTACATTGAGTTTTTTGTTTTTTATACAAAAATTCTCAGTTGAATCCAACAATCGCATTTATAAAATCTAAAACTAATTGTACTGGAAGTAGAGATAGTATCTATAATAAAATTTGGACCATCTGGAGCATAATCTTTTGGAGCATAATAGATGTGGACATCTGGAGCATAACCTTTGGAGCAGAATTGATGGCAGTTTGGAGCTCATTTATGGGCAAATTTTGGATAAACTAGGAACCCAACTCCGGCCAGATTTTGGAGCAATCTATGGAACTGAATCACACAATCATCAGAGAAGAAACCTCAACCGAACTCAAACACACTTTGAGATCATTAATATTTGTATATTTTGTACAAGTTAAAACATCACATTTTGTATATTTTGTAATCTTACAGAAGATCATTATTTAGGAAACAATTGGAAGTCTTGTCGAATGTTGAACATCGACACAGGAGATGGAGGTGTTACATTCGAGAACACTACAAACGTTTTCCTAAATATCATTTCGGCTTGCAATAGACAACCATTTTTCCATTTCAAGGCCTTTGTACAAACTGTGCTATCGTGAACACTTTTGATGTAACGAAAGTTACAAATGGGTTTGGCGAACCTAATAAATATCTCCCCATTAACATGGGTTTTTAATTTTTAAAAAAAAGTATCTATAATAAAATTGATTGGATGCATTTAATGAGAGCCGATGCCTCTTGCAAACGAGTAACGCCTTCGGAACTCTAAAATTATGTGATATTCATTTCCTCTGTTCGGTCGATAAACCATCAAAGCTGCCGACTGGGAGGTTCTATTTGTTGCTCACATATTATTAATCTCTCCTATAAAAATACAGGGAATAAATAACCTACATGGAAACACATGGAGGAAGCAGTGAAAGAAATAGGAGCCACTTGAAGTGGAAAGAGGGACATGAGTAGTGGGGGATATATTTTCCAAATGATTAATTGTGTGGTTTGCCATTTACCATTTGCCATTTTCCATTTGCCATTTGCCATTTGTCATCAATACATCTGTTCAAAATTGTATACTTTGAAGCTTTCAGGAGTAGTTTTTAATTTCTCAATTTTTTAAAACTAAAATGAGCTAAATTATCTCTACAGTTTATTATTATTAACAATTAAACAGATATGATTAGATCGATAATATTCTTTTTGTTCTTTTAATTGATATAAACTCCACTCTCTATAATTTATTAATACAATCAATTAATCTCATAATGTTGAATTTAATTGCAATGAAATTCAATATGGTTTATTTTTGTCAATGACTAAATTAATTTGAATACAATTGTCAGTGAAAATAGTGCAATTTCACACCAGTATTCTCAAATTAGTTATACATGTGATTAAAGAGAGGAAAATTATTAATCCTTACTATGAACATTTGGTTTTAAAATTCCCATAATTTTTCAGCTTATATGGTTGGAAGAACACAAATTGAACTTCAATGATGATCTCCTCAAAATTCATCAAATTTAAAGTAGCAAAACTCCTAGCTGCTTCACTTTGTAATCAAAGTATAGAGAAATACAAGGCACTTAATTTTTTACATAAAAGGTTGACTCTTCTACACTGCACCTTATTAAAACTCTAATAGTATATACACTAGTGCAAAAATGCCTATTAACGCCTCTGTTGAATGGCGTTTAAATTTTTCGAGCTTGGAACCGACGTCCTTCATATGTTCTGATATTGTAACCTATAGTCGGCGGGATGCGCAATCGTTAGACTGCTACTTGGGATAAATAAACGATGTTTGAAGTTAAACCATTGTTTAATGTTATATAATTAACAGAGACTAGGAATAAACAAATGTCTAATATCCCATAACACGACGGTTTCTTTCAACCGCCAGCCTAGTTCACCTATTTTGATTTTGGATCTAATGTCAGACCCGAGTCGCGATACCAAGAGTTGAGAGGCTCATGTTGAAATTTGAAACAATGGGTTCTATGTACTTTTATAGCAATGTGTTTAGCCAACGGGGTATGGTTTCCAATGGTTGCGAACAATTCCCCTTCAATGATGATTACCATTCATTAAATATATTCCATTCAACCATCATTTTTACCTTGATTTTTTACAAACAAATCTTCCATCTATGTACCAACTATATTCACCCTCATTTTCTTCCAAAAACTTACAGCAATAAGGGAGGTATGGAGACACCCTTTAACAAAATCCTGAATGAGACCATTGTTGATATTCTGGGACAAGTTGCATTAAGTTTAATCTTAGACCTCTGTAGCGTGAAAAAATGGTGAGTATGCATGTGTGAGTATGTTCAAAACAATTCGTGTGTATAGAACCGAAGTGGTGACCACGCATGGGTTAGATTTGGTGCAGGAAGAGATTTTGTTAACTTATATGATATACATCCATTTAAATATGTTTTTAGTTTGATTATAATTGAGGGGGTAATCGAGCCAATGGCATAGAATGCCTTGAAGAAGTTGCCAAGTCAGGGCATATAGGAGCTTCCTACACGTTCGCGATATTTCACTCTTTATTGAAGGTGAATAGAAGTAGAGAGGAGTCAAATTTCTTATGGGTATGAAGATACTAGGATTGGATCCCATAAAGCTCATTGCTTGTCTTCAACGGTTGGTCAAAATGTTGAGGAAGATTTGGATTCGACATGCAACGCTGCCATAGGCCAAACTAGGAAAAGTAAATGAAAAGAGGAAAGAGCCTCCCTCTTCCTACCTACTCTTAGATCTAGAATTAAAATCTAACTATGACCAAAACATAAAGAAATAAAATATGGAAAATGAGAAGAACACTAGAGAGAGAGAGAGAATTCTCCTCTTCCTTCCTATCTAAACAATACTAAGATCTAAATTGTGCCTACTTTTTTAAACCTCAAATAACTGAAGGCTCCTTATATAGGAGAAGATAAATGGGCCTCTAAAGGCCTAAGTTTGAAAAAAACCTAGTGAAACCCTAATGCCCCTAATGCCAATATTTCCATATCAGCACGGACCGTGTAAAAGCATGCGGCCCATTTTGCACGACCACGCAAAAGCACGTGTGTCATGGACTAGAGGTCTTTTCTCGAGAAAAGTGTGCGGCCCACGAATTGTAGAGCTAGTCCTTACCGTCTGAACGTGTGGCCCGTGCAAAAGCACTTGAACTGGAGTCTTCATCTTTTTCTTCTGAGCGTGTAGTTGCCCAAAAGCTCGTGACCCCCTCCTGGACTTATTCTCTTTGGCACTTGGCATAGCCGTGCAAATCTACATGGGTCATGCTAGTCTTTAGCTCTTCCAAAATTTGGATTTTTCCTTCAACTTGTATGCGCTGCTACGGGTGAACCGCTGTTCTAATTTGGGAGTTCTTGTAGTCTGTGTTATCGCACTCAAGAAGAAAAATCCAAAAGCTCCACCCTCGGAGGCTGATTATTCTCATATCGTTCCTAAAAATTGATTCAAACTACCAGATCACAATTTATCTGCTTCTTTTTCTTCCTTCTTCTACCCTTCTATCTTCTACCATGTTTTGACTCGTAGCCTTCAGTCTTCTATCATCCTTGCAAATGGCCTTCACTAAACTAATCTAAAGTTCTTACGAACGATCTACAAATAAGCTCAATAAATAAAATCTAGATGCTTGTAAGGTAAAAAAATCCATTAGATTCAAAATAAGTTACAAAATTAAGGATTTAGATATGAAAACCGAAAATGATCATTTAAACCCCTTATGATGTAAACCTACGTAAAGCTAGCAATATACCACACAAAAACTAACAAAAGATATGCTAAATGCCTTAGGAAACACATGCATTTGACATCTCATCACTACTATATAAGCAAACTTTACTCTCTTAGGATTTTAATAATTCAAGCATTCCTTAGTTCTAGTTAGTCGTTGGAAGAGAAGGAAGCTATCTTCTCTCTTCATTTATTTATTAGATCTATGGTATTAAATCCAATGATTGTCATGCATTTAATGTCTCTAAAGTAGTTTATTTTCTTAGGTTTATAGTTATATCCATGACTTGATTAGGATTTGTGAGATTCTAGATTACCCTAAATTTCTGTGCTTATGAATGTTGTGCATGATTTGAGGTTTCTATTCTTATATGATTTCATGATATGTGTTATGATGAATCCATTATTTCATTCATAGTATAATATCATGCTAGGCTAAAATGCTAATTTGGGAGTGTTAGATTATTGTTAATGTAAGCTTGAGAGTACCGGGAGTTGAGTGCATTCAATATTTCTCGACATTACTAAGCCGATCCTCTGGATTTAATTCTAATTGGCTAGTTGTGTGAATGATTGCATATTAGGAGCGGTAGACCAGGGGTCGTTATATAGAAAATCCTAACGAGGGAAACCCTGGCTTACCCACAATAATTAAGCTTTGTAGTTTGTAGCGACTAGGGTTGGGCAATTCTAGATTCATCACAAGGCACTGATACCTTTACATTTTTAGGCCTAGGATTGATGTCCATAGTGAAGATCCCGGGATAAATTTGACTCACTCCCGTATCTAACAGTGTTTCCTGTGAGGGCTTGATCCTTCGAGAAGAGGCTTGTTAGCATCAGGAGTGAGGTTACAAGGATGAAATGCAGAGTCGGGTGGATGGGAATGTATCCCTAATTATGAAGGTAGCGAGATGGTTTTAAGGGAGATGAACATTTGTGTGACAGACGTTAGGAATTTCCTTCCATCTCCACACTATGTGACATAAGCATGAAATTAAGTTTATATGTCTAAACATGATAGAATCTAGGATCAAATATCTAAATTGGTCATGTTGCGTAAATACCCCTAAGATTAGTTAATCCATAGTTTACTTCTCTTTAATAGCATGTTAGTAGTTGTTAGTTCACAATCCCCCCCCCTC
>JAULKM010051882.1:0-12704 GCA_032355605.1 Rubia tinctorum
TTGCAAATAAAGCACTCAGTAAACCAGAAATATCATAATCAGAAAAATCCTTGTACCTTAAAGAACCAGTGCGAGAATGAGTGGCCATCGGATGTCGGGAAGAGGGAACCAAAGCTAGAGATGATGCGGATCCCGAGATGATTGGTGTAGAACCCAAGGCGATGGGCACGGAACCCGGGACTGGTGATGGCAGCCGTGCAGAAGGCGACAATGGCTGTGCTGGTGAAGTAGAGATCATCGGATCAGTCGGTGAGGCTAGCGGCATTTGGACTGGTGATGCGTGATTTGCACGCCCTGCCGAGGTTTCCAGTGCGGGATTCAATGATGTCGGTGTCAGCATATGAGCTGGCAGCTATCGGTCACTCTGTGGCAAACAAATACAATTTTCTGAAGAACCGTGAGTTTTCAGTACATGGTGAAAATCATAATTTTCCAAAATAATGGGTGATGTGGCTGAAGAAGATGACTCAAAGAACTTTGAAGGAACTGATGAAGGTTCCAAAAAAGCATAAACATCCAGTGAAGCAAAATCTCTAACAGAACCAGTACGGGTAACTGGAAAAAATAACTCATCAAAATGAGAATGGCAAGTGATGTACTCCTTCTTTGCGAGAGAATCAAGACATCGATAACCCTTGTACTGTGAACTGTATCTCAAAAATATACAAGACATACTCCGAGGTGCTAATTTATGCGCAGCATAGGGCCTGAAATACGGAAACAGTCAATAGCCAAATGGATGAAAATTGGAGTAGTCAGGCGTAGTACCAAAAATAATAGAGAGTGGAGACTGACCAGATAAAATTGGAGTAGGCAATCTGTTGATAATGTAGAATGCTGTTGAAAATGCATCATACCAAAATGAATGATGAAGGCCAAAATGAAAGAGCATCGACAAACCTGTCTCAGTAATATGACAATGTTTCCTCTCCGCGCGACCATTTTTCTCAGGAGTGTAAAGACAAGAAAGTTGATGATGAATGCCCTTTGACGCAAAATGAGTTTGTATGCGATTATTCACAAACTCTGTTCCACGATCATTCTGAAAAACTTTAATGGTGGTGGAAAACTAGTTCTCAACAAAAGCTTCAAATTGCATGTAAGTCTCTACAAAATCATACTTCCGTCGTAGAGGATATAATCAAGTAAACCGAGAAAAATAATCAACAAAAATGACATAATAGGAGTAGCCAACTCGAGAGAAAATAGGTGAAAGACCCCATAGATCACAATGAATCAAATCAAGTATGCGGGGTGCACATTTCAAATTATTTTTGAAAGAAAGACTTTTTCCTTTAGCCATCTCACAGGAGGGACATAAATGAGGTTTAGGCAGCAAACTAGTAACTGAAAAACTTCCAGACTTGCATAAAGAAGAAATGATGTTGTAGGGAACATGTCCCAACCTACTATGCCAAAGTTCAAATGATGCTTTAGAAGCACCTGAGTCCACAAACCAGATAAAACAACACCACTATAATAAAAAACATATAGGCCACTATCAAGATGACATTTGCCAATAACATCTCTAGTAAACTTGTTCGAAATAGTGAAAGAAGAATTGTCGAAACAAATAACAACATTCATATCCCGAGTCAACTTGCTAATAGACAGCAAATTTGTGGTAATATGAGGAACCACCAAAACATCAGACACTGATAATGAATCAGAGACCCGGGAATGACCAACATGGGTAATGTTAAGAGCAAAACCATTACAAAAAAACACGACAGTTACCAGAATAAGGAGTCACACGATCAAGAGCGGACGAAGAGGAAGACATGTGGTTGGTCGCACAAAAAGCAGCTATTCAACGAACATGCGGTAAAGAGCCAGAAGAAGAAGAAGAATCCTGAGAGACCAATCGGGGACATGTCGAGGTAGAGTGACAATTTCCTACACCACTGACATTGCAATTGGTGTCGTTCACTAAGCAATTTGGAGCAAGAAGAAGCAACATGACCCAAAATGTGACACCACTGGCACCGTGGTTGATCAAAATGAGCCATAATACTAGACAAACCAATTGTTTTTCGTTTTTAAATAAACCTGGGGAGAGGGGCAGACATTCCCCTGGAAGAGAAGCAGGGCGCGTGAAATCCCGCGGGGCAGAGGTGCGCGTGAAATCACTCGCTGCAGGAGAAAGTCGCGCGTTCGATCAATCACGCGTGGCTACACGCGCTGCTGGGGAAAGACTGGTGGGTGCGTGGATTATAACGGACTGAATATGCGAGCTGAAATCGGAGAAGATTAAGATGGCGACCAGAGAATGAGATCAAACTAAACCAGCGGAAAAGAGGATCTAGTTAGGCGCTGACGAACGACGTTTGGCGGGATGATGGACGACGAGAACAGCGGGTTCCGAGCAGAAGGACAGCGATCGTAGATGAGCTGATGGTGAAGAGAACAACAAAAAAAGAATAGCGGTGGCAACCGGTGGCCAGCGGCGGAGAACGGCGGCGGTGGGCGGCAACCAGTCGGAAAACTGAACAGTAATAGAGTATGATAATTTCAGGAAAATAGTAATGAGAGTCAGGAATTGTAGAGAGATCTGACTGATACCATGATAGAATGTAAAACCTACAAATAATTGTGGTTATGTGTATTCATATATATAGAGAGTACAAAGGGTATACAAGGTAGAATCAGATATGAAAAATGAGATGTAATTAAGAAAAATTCCTTTCTTAATCTGATTCTAATTTATCTATTCTATTAATAGCGACAAATAAAAAGTTGATATTTAGAAACTGGTTGTTACGATAAATTGAACAATATCATATATGATAATATTGTTGTTCATATATCTAATCAAATATGCGATCAAATTTTAAAAGAAAATAGTGTAAAAAAAAGTAAAAGTGCAAATAGAGATGGGACAAAGGATTACTTCTAGTTCTTACACGTTACAACAATTAATCAATTGCTAAAAACAACCTAATTTATAGTTAGGCCACTTAGGTACATAGAGCAATCAAAAGTTAAGAAGCTGAAGACACACCAGTGACACCACCTTTTCGGATTTCAGAATGAACAAATACTAGGATTCCGGCTGAATTGAATTAAACGGAACTGATTCAAACTAAAATAAAGTAAAATCGACCAAAATGAAAAGTAGTTAAGTTCAAAAGAACATGATTATATTCACAGTGGCTGATTGAAATTTTTTGTGAGCAGCACTCTTGAACGACTGTCTTTTAAGAAAATATTGAGCACTGATACCTTTTAACTTGAAGGCTATATTTTTAAATATTTTTTAACTTAAATATTATACTTTTAATACAATATTTTGTATTGTCATATTCCTGACTTATAATATACATTGTTTAAAATTTTGAAAATAGAGATTATTTTTTAAATTTAGGAAAGATTATTAATCAGTTTATGTAGTCAAGATTAAGGTTATATTGGCTTTTTAAAATTAGATATAAATAGTTTAGGACACCTACTAAGTCCTGATCTCTAGAACTTTTCTGAATCTAATTGATTTAATTTGATTTGATTTGAACTGAACGAGATTAAAGTGAGCTAGAAATAAGGGTGTGAAAAAGTAGTAATACATAACTAAATTAAGTTAAATTTCATCAAATTAAAATTATGCTAATTTGAACTGAACGAATTTAAATTAAGCTGAATTAAAAAATGCTTGAGAACATGACCTTGAGTCTTGAATTAGAAAGCGACAATAACTTGAAGGGAAAAGTGCAAAAATTACCCTATAAAATTGAGAAAGTGCATAAATGACCTTGTAAAATCCGAAAGTGCAGAAATAACCCTGTAAAATTATCAAAATGTGCAGTTTTACCCATTTGGCCAATTTTCGACATTGATCGATGCAAATCCGGCGTTGACTAATAGTGAAAAGATAAAAATACCCGCTATTTTAATAAAAACCCTAAACTAAAAATAGAATGACCATTGTACCCTAAATTTCTTCTTCAACCCTAAACCCTAACCGAGTGTCGCCATCGCTGCCTACTATGCCCTGCCATAGCCTTACCCGCCCGAAACAATCAAATTCAAGCTCCCAAATCCATGAAACAAAGACACGGAAGAACGAGATAAAACCAACAAAACCATATGATTCCTAATTAACGAACCAGTAATCAAGCTCAAGAGATGGAACATCTTCATCAAACAAAACAACTGTTTCTGGAACCAAGTGAATGAACAAAGAATTCTCCACTAACTAGCAACACAGATGAACAAATAAATGCAGTCACAGATGATACAAAGCAAGGATACCCATTTCCCCATACAAAACTAAAGTCCAATGAACAAATAAAACACACAAATTTACATCTTTCTCAAAATTTCATTCCCCAACCACATAGAGAGATAAAACCCATAACGCACAGTATACTCGCGAGCCGACAACCACTGCAAAAATTAATCACGCAATCAGAACGGTTTGATCAACAACCTTTAGGGTACATCAAACCAGTAGGATCAGAAAGAATCTGGTACAGAAACAAGCTAAATCCTTGGCTTAATTGTTCTGAAATCCAACTGAATCGACGAACCCTAGAGAGAGCAGACGCTTTTGCAACTGCGAAACGCAGTAGACCTTCGATTTCGATGACCTTCTCCACCACGGTGGAGTTCTTCCCAGGTCAATTTTGACGAATATCTGGATGAATCTCTGACGAGTCTCCTAGTCGACGAACCTAGCAACAAACCTTTTATAGACCCTTATAAGGGTGGCCCTGGACCCAAAAGTAAGTTTATCCGGGTAGCTGGGATTGTGGAGAGAGGGTGGCGATTGATGGAGTTGGCGAGGCATTCTTGAGAGGAGAGGGTGACGAGTTTATGAGGGAGGAGAGGAGCGGTGGTGGTGGGACTGTGGAGGGGGAGAAGAAGTGGTGGGTTTAGGTGAGAGGAGATGAGAGGTGGCAGTGGTTGTCACAAAGAAACGAGAAAGAGATGGAAAGATATGAGGATGGGAATTTGGCAAAGTGGCCAGGGATATTAGTGTCTTTTGTGATTTTATTTTATTTTTTATTTTTAACCCAGGGGTACAATGGACATTTCACCCGTTTCTAGTCAATTTGGTCGTTGACATTTCTGTCAACAAAATTCAGGGTTATTTTTGCACGTTCATACTTTACAAGGTCATTTCTGCACTTTCGATCAAAATATAGGGTTAAAACACATTTTCTCATTATTTTAACTCGCATCCTTACTTTGTTAACTCAACAACTTGGATAGTGGATAATTCTTTAAATAAGATCTTATCGTCCACTCATATTTATGTCAGGAGTACATTTTTTCCACAGTTTCCGCCTTATAAAGCTAGTTAAAGCACCCAATGAGTATAGACAATGTATTGTGGGAGACGGTCTCATAGCGATACCAGGGATTTATTTATAAATAATAGATACTTAATTTGGGATTGAGTATTAATTATAGTTTCAAATTATTTAGGGACTGAATTTCAAATAAATTAAATCTGACCCTACCCTTACTATTCAGCATCTCTTCGTCCCCTCCCCCCATTCTTTCCTTTTCTTTCTCTCCAAAAAACCGCTCGTTTCTCTCTCAAAAACCGCTCATTTCTCTCTCTTATTTTTCCACTATTTCAGTAACCTAGGTTTGCTATTTCAGCCACAATTTTGTACTTTCATCCTATTTGATTGCTTAATACGCATCGGATCGTGTTTCATGTGAGTGTACTCGGAGCTTCTGGTATGATTTTTGGAGTTTTTTCCACGTTTGCTTGCTGATCGGTTCATTTTTTCATTAGGAAATTCTGACGACCTAGCTTTGTGTTTCTGACTGATAATCTTTACTTTTAGCCGATTTATTGTTTAATAAGCATTTTTTGTCTGTGAACTCTGAGCTTTCTGCTCATTTTTTTTTGCAGTTCTTACTCTTTTCGCTTGGAATTTGTTATCGTATTTCATTAGGTAATTGTGATGTTGAAGGTTTTCATATATATATATATATTGTATATTAGGTTTTCATTGATGTCGGTAATTTTTAACTGTATATTTTCATGTTTATCGTTTTGTACATGTCGAAGAAAGGAGGTCGTGATGAATTTGTTAGTTTAGACGAAGCCGGGTTGAAAATTGCAAAATCATACTCCCAACCTTCCGGTTATTCAAAGGTTGATGTAAAGGAGAAGAGGAAGACTTCTTCTTCTCAAGGTTTGTTTCTTCTTTTATTTGTTTGTCGGGAATATTTGAATTTATTACTATTTTTTTATCATCTAGGGTTTTAAGTGATGTTTTACTGTTTGAATATTATGTTTCATGGTTTTCAATTGACTTCCTTTTTATGTGATGCTGCTTTAAATGTTCCTTCTGGAAGTGTGTTATATATGTAGTTCTCATTATTTGTGTTTTATATTATTATTGCTTGATTTTTTAAATTACAGTATTTCTATTGTAATTTTCAGTAGGAATGATGATTTATCTCAGTTGATGTTTTTCATTATCTCTGATTTTATTTTATGCTTTATAGTTTTGATTTGACGATACAAGTATTCCAGTTGACTTTATTGTTCATGTACATGTGTTGCTTTGTACTGTGTGGTTCTATGTGTGATGATGGTGCCAGTGTTTACTAGTATGTATTAACTATTTCTATTTTTTGTATGTGCACATTTTTGTCTTTTTTCCAGAATGATGTTGTTAGTTTTTCATTGATATTTTACATTTCTTTAATGATCATATTTTTTGTTTATTTGATTTCCTGAATTCTAGTTCTAAACTGGCTTTTTAATTGATGCTCTAACTTCTGTGAATATTTTTATATATGTATGTGTGATGATGTATGCTATAAATTATGTTTTCATTTTTTTTAAAGATTGTGGTGGTCCTGTTAGAAAATCTTATAGGATTCGTGGTCTGACGACTCCCACATTTACTGCAGGTATTTTTTTAATCTGTATAATTATGTTGTCTATTTTTTTAATGTTAATGTTTTGGTTTTCCTTCAGCCTCGAGTCCAAGAAATGCAAAAAAGAAGAAAGCGGTTGAGGAGTCTATCCCAGCATCTCTAGGCCATGATGCTTCTGCTCCTAAAGAAAATATTCGGAAGAGGCGTGTAAAACAAGCTTATGTTAAACGAGTCAAACTGATGAGCGGTAAGGCTAAATCCCTTGCTGAGCGTGAGAGCGACTATGAGGGAAAAAGTATTGTTCAATTTTTAGTATTGTGTTTCATTATCTGATTGTTTATTAATTTGATATTACCTATTTTAAATATTTCTTGATGTTTCATGTTTTTTAGAGGAGGGTACTAGTAATGCTCATTCCAGCCAAGTCGCATTTGCTTCAACTAAGAAGGCAACTGGTAATATTTATACTTTTGATTTATTTTCCAGTTGATGTTTTATTAATTGCCTTTTACTTTTTACCAATATGGTTTGATGTTTCATATAATTCAGTTGAGGGTGTAGTCAAGTTTCTACCGAGCCTGGAAAAAATCTGCTAAAAAGGGTAAAAATAGTTTTCATTTTTAATACTTATTTTTCTATTTTTGATGTTTCATTTATTACTCTTTACCTTTTACCACTATGGTTTGATGTTTCATATAATTCAGGTGATGATGTAAGTCAAGTTTATGCTCAGCCTGTAAAATCTACTAAAAATGGTAAAAATAGTTTTTCCTTTTAATACTTCTTTTCTGGGTTTTTTTAATGTTTTATTTTTTGTTTCTTAATGTTTAGTAATTTGATCTTGATGTTTTATTTAATTCAGATAAGGTGGTTAGCCCAATTCCATCTGTACAGATTGGAAAATCTGCCAAAAAGGTAACAATAATAATAATTATTATTATTTTGGAATGCTTAGTTTTGTGATTTGACGTTTTATTATTATTTTGCCTCCTGCTTACTAATATGCTTTGATGTTTCTTTAAATGTAGCTGATGGTGCTCAAAAAGTTGTTGTTCAAATTTAGAAATCTTCTAAATCAGGTTGTATTTTTTCCTCGTTGATACATTCTTCTTTTGATTTGATGTGTTTTTGATATGATATTAATTGTTTTGTAATCTTATTGTTTTGCTTTTTTGGTTTTAATATATCTATAGGTGTTGCTGCTGGAAATGTTTCTCCAGCTGCAAAGAAGCTCCAGTCAAAGTTTCATTTCAAATCTATGTTGACTGATGCTGGAGTCACTGATCTTTTATCTGGTAATATTTTTTTAACCATCCTTTTTAAATTGCCAATTCTCTTTATATTTTTGTGTTACACATTTATTTAACTGTGTATTTATTCTTTTTGTTTGCAGAGGAGATATTTAATACTGGCCCTTCTCAATCTCAAACAATTGATGCTCTGATTGATGAAACTGGTCATGATGATCAGACTGGTGGGGATGATGATAAAAAGGAGACAATTGATTAGGGGGTTTAATATGAATATGGCTCTGAATCTGATTATCAATAGGACAGTGAAGGTGAGAAAACAGATGATATCGAGGAAGATGGAGAATCTGACAAGGAGAAGGAGGAAGGTAAAGAAAATTATGATGAAGGTGAAGAATTTGACAAGGAGGAGGATTCAGAATAAGTTGTTGATGTTTCACAACAAGTTGGTGATGTTATTGGTAGTAAGTCTGACAATGAGGAGAATTCTGATGAAGATGGTGAGAAGAAATCAATGAGTGAGGAGAAGCATGATGATTCTGATGAGAATGAGGATGATGAAGAAGATAGGTCTGATGAGAAGAATGATGATGATGATGATAGGTCTGATGAGAAGGATGATGATGATGAAGATAGGTCTGATGAGAAGGAGGATGATGATGAAGTTAGGTCTGATGAGAAGGAGGATGAATCTGATGATTCTGATAAAAAGGTTGATGATACTGGTGGAGAGTATGATGACTCATATGAGGAAGGTGGCAAAGTTGTTGCTGTAAGTAAACCATCTTCTGTTGGTAAAGGGAAATTTGTTGCAAGTAAGAGGGTTAGAGAGGAGGGTGGAGGACTTGTGAAGTCCAAAGTTCTGAAGGGTGTCAATGATGCATCAGGGTTTTTTTTTATCTTGTTATAGTTTTGAAATATGTTTCATCTTTTTTTACTATTGCTTATTTATTTTATTTATTTATTTCAACTTAAAGAGGGGCTACTCTACAAAGTGTAGCCTTGGTAAAATTGTGAAGCTTGTGAAATCATTGACTGGTGAGCAGATCAGGTCAGTTATTGAGATAGGGTTAGAAGGATTGCTAAATATTAATTTTAGTATTTTGCCCCAAAATGTGAATCAGTTTCTGGTTTCTAACTTCAATCCTATTAGTCGCTTGCAGCGCATATGTAGTGATAAGTTTTATATTTCTAAGGATGATGTTTATGATGCTTTGTGTCTGCCTATGAGTGACATTGAGGTTTTAGAAGTTAGTAATTTTAGTAAGGGGCAAAATAGGGATATGGAGTTGAGGCATAAATGGAAGATGGAACTTGGGGCTGATAAGCATGATAATATTCCATGTGATAGGTTGCTAGGTAAAATACTATCTTTGTTGACTAAGGGAGGTGATGATTTTAAGAAGTACTTTTTGATGTATGTGCTGTGTAATTTCTTTAGTCCTACATCTTGAAGTACTGTTGATTTTAAGCTGTTGAGAGTTGTCAAAAATGTGAATGAGATCAGGAACATGGATTGGTGTGGGTTTGTGCTGAAAAAGTTTTGTGATGTAGTTGAGAGGTATAACAATGGGTCATTTGATGTTGTGAATGGTTTTTTTGCCTTTGATCTGCTATCTTTATAGATTTCCATTTCAAGGAATCCCATTTCCTACTGCCCCCTCTTAGTCCAGCTCTTTGATGATAAGAAGGTTTAGGAAGGTTAAAGTTATATGTAAGTCCATTGGCAGTGCTGGTTTTTATGCTTGTTTGATGAGTGGAAGTGGGTTTCCTTTGATTTCGATGGGAAAATTAAAGTGTGTAGGTTCAGGACCAGGCCATGGCACTGCTCACACTACCTCTCATTATGTACCGTTGGAGATTCCTGATGATTTACCCTATGATGAGAAGATTCACGTTGAAGCTCCTTTTGTAAGTTTTTGTTTATATTATGCTTGTTTTTCATACTCCTTCTGTCCCAGCTTATTTTGCAGAGAGAACATTTTCAGGTGAAAATTTCTACAATAAAAAAAAGTACCAAAAGACGATAAAAATCACAACTTTTGCTGGCAATAAATAGTGCAAGTTGTACATTAATCCAAATAAATTACCCCTCTTATTTTACTAATCATAAATCCCAAACTTCAACATTGAATAAAAAAATCCAAACTCAAAAACAACATATCTGACATATTTACATTGAGAGCCTTCAAAATCGAACCTCCTCTCAGGTTAATCCTAAAAAAACTAAACTAAACTAAAGCTTTCTTTGGCATTTCATCAAACGAGTTAGGAACATCAACCCTTCAAACACGATGTATACATCCCAACATTCGCAAACTGAGAAGGGTTAGGCATTGCACAAAAAACAAATAAAAACGCCCATTTTAAACATCATTAAATCCATTTTAATGTAAAAAAGGCATGAAGATGTATAGAAACAAACCTTGCTCATGACTGGTGTCGGAATGACGGAGAATGTCTCGGAGGCATTGGGAGTCAGGGGAATTGACGTCACCGTGGCTGACAATGCTCTCGCAACCCAGATCCAATAAGAAAAATACCCATAGCTCTTTAAAAACCCATATCCAAGAAGAACAGATGCTTAGACTTCTCAAAAACCCATATCCAACAAACAAATTTAAGAACAACTAAGATTTAACACCAAAAACATGAAAGTCAACTCCAATTTAAACAAGATATGGAAAAAAACACAAAATAAGAAGAGAATCGTGACACAAAAGAACCGAACGCAGTTTGAATTTGTAGAGGAAAGGAGAAAATGGAGAAATATGATGAAAGAAGAGGAGAAATCAGATGAGAGGAAAGGAGAATGAAAGAAAATGGAGGTTTCTGGTGAAAGGGGAGAGAGATGCGAGAAAAAGGAAATGAATGTGGGGAGATAGAAGAGAGGAAATTATTTGTGAATGAACGGTTATGAACATTTCTGCACTAACACAAGCACTATTCCCGCCTCTTTAATTATTCTAATCAATGACATTGAAGCTAAAAAAGCTGGTAAAATTTCCAAACATCAAGGGAAGAGTAGTCATTTTCATATAGGTCAGATGGACAAAAAATGGCATGAAATTAGATATTACCATTTAAGGTGGGACAACCCAAAATAGAAAGTGGGCTATTTGAGTTGGGACGGAGGTTGTATAATGTTTCAATTCATGGGTAATAATGTTGTGTTTTTTTTAGGATGTTGTTGAGCGCTCAATGAGGTTTTCCCAGAACATTGAGATCGTTATCAGATCCTATGTGGCTTGGTGAAAAAGCTCCAGCTCTTGCTCAAGATGTTGTTCCTTTAGTTCCTATTCCTGTGTGTTTACATTTTTTTAACGATGGTCTATTTAATCAAATTAATGAAATAATCAAGAAGTCAGTGAAGAAGTACACACCTGAAGTTCCAACATTGAAGACTGGAGTTAAACCTTTTTTTGACCTTTGGATTGAGAGCCTGGAGGACATAAGAGGGAGTTGTAGGTTCTTCTGTTGTTGTTCCATAGAAGAAGGGTGCTAAAATTGTTCAAAAGAAGGGTGAACAGGCGGTAAAGTCATCGAAGGGATTGAAGAAGAGCTAGTGGTTTTTTTATGATGTGATGAATTTGTGTTTGTGGATGATGTTTTAAGTACTGTTAGTTGATGTTCCAGTATTGTTGGGTTTGGATGTTTTCTGGATGTTTTGGGTTTGGATAAGTTTTTGATATCTAAATTTAGGTGATTATCAGAATTCTGGTTGGAATTTGACAATTGGTTTTTGGATTCTGGTCTGAAGTTGACTTTTTAAAATAATGCAGTGACAATTCAAGAGCAGGTTTTGATGTTTTACGGTGTGTATAATAATGCTTATTTTTTATGCTTTAACTCTCATTAGTCTATTTGTAGAGTTTTTTGCATTAATGATTATGTATGAAACATTATGTTTTAAAATTAGAAGACCACAATTTTAATACTTGTTTAGTGTATCAGTAAAAAAATGTCACATTTTATAGTTGTAACTTTTGGTATACAGAATGTAAAGTCCCAGTAAAATGATCATTAGATATTTGTAAGTCATCACAACTATAAGATAAAACATCACATTCCTGTAAATTAAATTTCAGTACTTAAGTAAGAAACTTAGAGAAACCAATAAACTTTAAAATGATTCCCATAATAAACCTTCTGTATTACACTAAGTTGAGCAATAATTTTTAATTCAAAATCCCCATTTCTTGAAAATGTCACATTAAATGAAAGTCTTGAAATATCACATAACAGTACTGAAACATCGAATTTGTTCTGCAAGTTCAGAACTCATCCTTCATCAACTTTGGTCTTCCCTAATTCAGATAATTTGGGCTTTTGGAGTCTTTGACCCAAACTCCTTCTTCAGTGGCTTCTTCCTTTCAATTTTTCTTTTCAACCTCTTAATTCTTCCTTTTGTTTTTGCTCTTTTTGGATCTAGGACTTCAGGAGCACTTTTTGCTGGTGAATCATTGGGATTGTTTGTGGCTGAATGTTCTGTTTTGTCTTAACCTTTCATTGAAAGCAGTTGACACACTATCGTTGAATCCCTGTTCAAACCATCCTCAAGTGTTCTACGAGTTTCTCTGTCATCTTCACATTTCAACACTAAATTGTAGT
>JAULKM010051893.1:0-12704 GCA_032355605.1 Rubia tinctorum
TATTTTCATGTATATTTAAAATGTAAGTTACTATGGACCAATTATTTGAGTTGACCATGTACATCTATTTTCCTTCTACAATGTAGATGAACATAAGTATTGTACCTCCACATTTTTTTTGGTCAAGCAAATGAAATTTCCCTCCCAATATTAGTCAATGGGCGGGAAGTCCTAGCACATTCCCTCCCTTTTTTGTCTGCTTCTCCTCCCACTTTTCTCTCAAACTTCACTCATTCCCTTCCCACTTTTCCCAAATTCCACTCCTCCCAAATTTCACTCCCAATTTTCCCTCCTTCTTCACGGTAGTATCAAAGAAATGCTGGGTCATGTTGCCAAAATTTCTCCATGGATGTTGAGCCCATGTTTTGGAAAATATTTCTCCCCAAGTTTCACTCCTTCCCCTCTTTCCCATCCTTCTAGCATTTTTTCAGAATTTTCTCCCCCCACCACATATGTGAGCTCATTTGTTGTGTAAAGTTTCTCCCTTCCTAGCCTCCTTCTCATTCCATATGATTTCTTCATCTACCTTTTGCCTTCTTCGTTTTTCCAAGCACAAAAAAGGTTACTTGTGTAATTATTGTGTGGATGCCAATAGACTTCTCGGAGATGAATGTACTTCTCGGAGATGAATATACTTCTCGGAGATGAATGTAGATGAATGAACTGGAGAAGGATGTTTTAGCTGATATATTAAAAATTCAGTAAGGGAATTTCCCTTTGAGATATTTGGGCTTGCCTATATCTACTTTCAGGTGGGATAGTACTTCTTATGCTATATTGCTGGATAAAGTGAGTAAAAAGCTAAGTACTTGGAATTCCGGGAGCCTATCTTATGCAGGGAGAAGCCAAATGATAAACATTGTACTACTCAGTATAGTTGGATATTGGTCTGGGGTTTTTAAACTGCCAGAAAGCATTCATGAAGAAATAGTAAAAAAAATGCAGGGTTTTTTTGTGGAACAAATCCAATGAAGGAAAGTATTTTGCCCCTGCCTCATGGGATGCAATGTGCAGAAGTAAGGAGGGGGGTCTCGGTTTCAGGGATTCTTCTATATGGGATAAGGGTGCTCTCTGCAAGCTAGTATGGGATATTCAAAACAAACAGGATTTACTTTGGATTAAATGGATCCAAGCATACTATCTCAAGTCGTAATCCTTTGATAATCATTGTCCCCAGCAAGATCACATTTGGATATGGATGTGGTTGAACAAGTTGAAGGAAAGAATGAAGGATAAACTGAAAAAATGTGTCAGCAACAAAGGAAAATTCAGAATTTCAGTAGCTTATAACATTTTGAAGGGAGGATAGGAAACAGATTCTATGGCCAAGCTGATTTGGGGTTCAAAATTGATCCCAAAACAAAGCTTCTTTCTATGTATGTTTTTGAAGGAAAAATTGGCAACATCAGATAGGCTCTTGACTTTCAACATCATCAGAAGCCCTTAGGTTAGTGTTCTGTTCAAAGAGGAGAATGAGGATGCTAATCACTTGTTTATCCACTTTAAGTATAACAAGTAGCTGTTAAATTTTTTACAGATACCTGGGATGCAGAGTTTAAGAGATGTTAAAAAGCTTTTGAAGATTTGGCTTGTTAGAAGGAAGAAAAGGAACAGTTTACTAGTTTCTTGGTTATACCATCTGTGGGTGAAGCGCAATAGAAGATTTTTTCAGCAGAAGGAGAAGAAGATTGAAGATATGAAGCAGGTTGTGGTTGAGGAAGTACACTGGTTAACAGGAAATTTTATATTAGGTTGAAATACCTACAATTTTGAATAGGCTTATAATTATGGATGAAGTGCATGTCTTTTCAAATTGGGCTTATAAAACTCAATCTCTAGCTGCTTAGGGCTATTTTTATAACGGCCTAAAAACAACAGCAAATAGGGATTGAGGCCACCTTTTTTTGAAAATGAAATTTAAACTAAATCCATAGTTAAAACCTAGATGAGTTTCTCTTGTTAAAGCCAAGAGTGAGGGTTATAGTTTGTACTCTTGATCTTTTTTTATGGTTGTAAATGAAATCATACTTATTAAAAAATAAATTAATGAGAAAATACCACTAGGGCTCTTCTTCTTTCATCTTTAAAACCACTTCAAACACCATCTCCGCTGCCACTCCACCACCACATCCCTTCCACCAATTCCCAGCACTGGAAACATCGATTGCACTGTTTCATCCTCTCAAGTACTGATGCACGCTGTGCAAATCCTAATCATGCCACTCAAATTCCTAGTTTAAGCCATGTTCGTTAGCAGCTCCACACGCGCCACTCCATCATATCCATCGCCGAAACCAACCCCCATCACCACCAACAGAACTTCAATCAACCTATATATTGTCTAACGATCTTACCAACATCTAATTATATACTCTTCTAGAAAAAGAAGCAAAATAACGGTGTTATCCTAATGCCTCGTCATTTCATACTCCTCGCATCAATTAAAATTGTTGCTCCAGGTCATAATGGTTTAGATATTAGATTTGTGATTCTTGGGTATAATATAAGTGAAGAATTTACTGGGTAATGATTGTGTTTGTATTCATACTATGTGGTATATTATATAGTAGTACAAAAGACATAAACTTGACTAGAAAAGGAATTCTAATCTAATTACAATTTCAAGTAATATTAACATAATATTACAATTGCTTAATACTCCACCTGAAGTTGGAGCATGGAGATCAGAAATTCCCAACTTGCCAAGCAAAGAATTAAACTGATTTCGCCCAAGAGCCTTGATAAACAAATCCACAGGTTGATCAGTCGTGCGAATATGATGAGTAACAATTGTGTCAGACTGTACAAGATCACGGACGAAATAACAATCAACCTCTATATGTTTCGTACGTTCATGGAACACCGTATTAACCGCAATGTGGAGAGCAGATTGACTATCACAAAATAGTCGCATAGGAGTAGATTGCACAACAGCCAAATCCAGAAGCAAAGACTTAAGCCACAACAACTCACAACATGCAACAACCATAGCACGATACTCTGATTCAGTAAAAGAATGAGAAATTATAGGTTCTTTCTTGGTCTTCTATGAAAGCAGAGAATCACCAATGGTCAAAAAGTATTCAGATAATGATCTGCGCGTGATAGGGCAGGCAGCCTAATCGGAATCACAATAAGCCGTCAACTGTTATGAACTACGTGAATAGAGAAATAAACCTTGACCAAGATGACTCTTCAGGTAGTGAAGAATACGGATCGCGGCTTTCCAGTGACGAACACAAGGAGACTTCATAAACCAAGAAAGTGTATAAACAGAATAACTAAGCTCAGGACGTGTAATAGTGAGGTAAATGAGCCGACCCACCAATCGCCGGTACTGCTCATGGTTATCATAAAGTGGTCCTTCAACTTTTTCAAGATCATGTTGTTGCTCCATAGGAAAGTCAGTCGGTTTAGAAGCCGACAAACCTGTGTCAGATAAAATATCCATTGCATATTTCCTTTTTGAAAGAAACATCTCATTCGGTCTTCTAGCAATCTCTATACCCAAAAAATACCTAAGTGTACCAAGGTCCTTCATATGAAAACAAGAACTCAAGTATTTCTTGAATTCAGAGATGAGTGACGAAGAACTACTAGCAATGACCAAATCATCCACATAGACAAGGACATGCAAGGAAACCTAGCCACAGATAAAAGAAAATAAAAAGTAATCTGCCTTACTTGAAGCACAACCAAATGCACGTAAAACCTGAGCCAACTTCGTAAACCAATTACAGGGAGTCTGGCGAAGACCATAAAGAGATTTTTTATGCTGACAAACCTGACCAGGAGGCGCAGGATAGCCCAATGGAGGTCGCATGTATACCTCCTCATGTAAATAACCATGAAAGAAATCATTATGCACATCAATCTGGTGAAGTTACCAACCACGAATAACTGCAACTAATAGAAATAGATGAACCGAACTCATCTTCGCAACAGGAGCAAATGTTTCAGTATAGTCAATGCTTTTTTTTCTGCCGATTGCTAAGAACCACCAGTCGAGTTTTGTGACACTCAATGGAACCATCAGATTTGAACTTGGTATGGTACACCCATTTGCATTCAATGACAGTCTTATACATAGGTAGGGAATACAAAGTCCAAGTCTGATTGCGATCAAGTGCATTAATGTCATTAGCCATTGCATCACGCCAATGAGCATACTGGGAAGCCTCAAAGTAAATGGTGGGATCTGCACTAGAAGTTACTGCATCCACAAATCTAGAATGTGTACTAGAAAATTTATCACAATTTACAAAATCAGGTAAAGGATGGAGAATACCTGAGGAATGTGATTTCGTAGGTGTGGTTGTAGTAGTGGGGAGGGGGTAATTAATATTAGCAACATAGCAGACATAACCTTTCAGATAAGTAGGTGGTCGACGATCACGACCATTCTTTCATGCAGTAAGCAGCTCGGCCGAAGGTTGCATAATTAAATTAATTTCCGGCGAGCCAGGCTGTTGAGACAAGTTAAAGGGAGGAGAAGCCGGAGATCTGGGCGATGGTACGGTCTATGTCACATCCGGTGTTGCAGTGGCAACGAAGGACAGTGGCGCTTCAAGCGCTTGAAAAATCAGCGGCGCTTGAACAGCCAGCAGTGGCGCATCCGACACAGGTACAACCGGCGATGGGTCTGCGGCCAGTGACGGAGAAATACATGCCGACATTTGTCTGGTGGCCAATGATGGTATGGCAATCGATGGCATAACAAGGTTTGGCAACAGAGCAACGGTGGCCGGCGGCGGCGATGAGTTGGCCAGCGGTGGCGAAACATCCAGGGTGGCAAAATACGAAAATTGGTCATCATAAAAATCAGCGTCCCCACTGTAAAAGAAAGTCTGGGTTTCCATGTCCAAAAGATAGTAACCTTTCTTTCCGGAAGGGTAACCAAGAAATTGACAACGCTAACTTCTTGGAGACAATTTATCACGGAATCGGGGAAGGTAGGTGGCAAAGCACAAACAACCAAATACTCGCAAAGCTTTGTAATTTAGAGGATGTTCGTAGAGCAATTCAAATGGTGTACGCCCTCGAGTTGCTTTGTGGGTGTTCGGTTGATAAAAAAAACAACAGTAAGTACACATTCTCCCCAGAACTCAACATGCAGATTAGTTTGAAAACGTAAAGCACGAGCCACATTTAACAAATGATGATGCTTGTGCTAAACATGACCATTATTTTTGGAGTATCAACCATGGGTGTCTCAAAAATAATCCCAGATTCAGCAAAGTAGGATCTCAAATGTATAATTTATGTACCATTATCAGTCCGGACACGTCTAACCATACGGCTAAACTGCCTCTTGATCAAAGCACAAAATTTAATAAATCTAGATGCTGCCTCAGACATCACAACTAACAAATAAACCCATACAGATCATGAATAATCATCAACGATAGTTAAAAAATAAAATGTGCCACTAGAATATGGTGTTTTATGAGGACCCCAAACATCATAATGTATTAATTCGAATAAAGAAATAGCATTCTAAGAACTTAAAGAAAAACTATGCCTAATCTATTTTGCTCTATGAAAAATAGAGCAAGGAACAGAAACATTATTTGTGCTAAAATTAAGGGTAGAAATAGAAGATAACCCCGTAAACAAAGCCCAAAATGTTGATGCCCAAAACGTTGATGCTATAACTCAGAAGAAGAAACTGAATCAATTGTCAGAATAAACTGCGAGATATGAGGACGACCATTTGTATCCAGCAGTCGAAGCCAATAACCCCTCTACTGTTCACTCACACCAATCACAGTCCTCGTACTGATTTTCTGTAAAATGAATATTTTTCAGTAAACAAAACTAGACATTTTAATGCATATAACAATCTAGAACATGATAATAAATGACATTGCAAGGAAGTTATATATAGCACATGAGTAAGGGTAACATCCCCAAAGTGAATAGAACCGTAATGGGTTGCAGAGGACACAGAACCATTAGGAAATTAAACATTCATAGAATGAACAACAGTAGTAATATCAACAAGAGAACCCTTGTCACCAGTCTTGTGATATGAGCCTCCTGAATCAAGAATCAACGGTATAGTAGACTTACCTGACCCAAGGTCAGACACAGTATTAAACTGATTAAATAAAATGTAAGGTCTTACTTCAATGGTCATTAAACAGAGTATGACTGAAGTAAGTGCGGGCAGGGATATGCCCAAAAGTAGCAGCGGCATGCCCAAGAGGGAATACAGTGGCTCTGATGAAAGGAGGTGGTGCCAGGCACGCGTTGGCGGCTGGTCCACTGTTCCCGCCAATAGCAGTCGGCTGGTTTGGCATTGTCTCCTTAGTATTTTGGTTCAATTCTTTGAACCAATCTGGTACTCCAATGAGCTTGAAATAGGTATCTTTGTCACGACCCTTGCGATTACAATGTGTATATATCAGATTCTTGCGATCAGCTAAAGTGAGAACAACTCGCAAAGAACTCGAAGGTGGTGGACATCATGCAGCAAATGCCATAGAGTCAGTGGAAGTCTCGCGAGACTGAACAACAGCTCTGTGATTCTCCTCCTGAGAAACAACGACATATACATGCATTACTGGTGAAAGTGGATCGGTAGTCATGATGTTTGTTCACAAGGTGTGATAGCCTTCATCAAGACACATGAGAAATTGGTAGATCATATCTTTCTCACATTCTAGGAAGGCATTAGCAGCATGGTTGCAGGTGCACAATGGTTTGCAAGCTTCACAAGTGCAAACTAAAGAAGGCCTAAGGGAGTTGTAATCACCAAACAACTTCTTCATTTTCCCAAAATAAATGGCAACAGGTTGAGCATTCTGCTTAAAGTTTTGGATATCTTCACGCATTTACAAAAAAATTTGGACCGTTTCCAATGGTAATACGCGCCTTGAGGTCATCCCACAGTTCCTTCACTAATGCATAGTAGGTAGTAGAAGAGCGCAATGGTGGATCTATAATCTGCAAGATCCAACATACCATGGTAGCATTACAAGCCATTCAACCGCATCAGGATAATTTTCTAGAGGTTTTGTAATAGTTCCATCAATGAAACAAATCTTCTTCTTGGCGAGCATAGAACCACAAATGGCATTAAATCATTCAAGATAATTTTCTTCTCCTTTAAGTATGACGGGACAGATTGACAAACTAGGACCATCAGTAGTACTGAGGAAGTAAGGGTCGTGCATAGATCGACAAGTAGGAACACATTTCCCTGCCCCAGATTACAGTTGCAGCTGTCTGAGTAAAGCTACAATTACATAGGTGGAGTTGAGGTTTTTTAGTGTAATAGCCTCGGCTTCAGTGGCAATGCAGGCTTGCTCGGTAGCATCGGAACCGGAACCAGAAGAAGACATAACTGTGGATTAGCGATGGCGAGCGGATGGCAGACCGACAGAATATTGGTACGACGGATCGATGCAGCGGCGCGTGGAGAAGACGACGGCGGCGCATGGAGCACGGGCGGCGCGTGAAGTAAAATGCGTGGCTGAATCGGTCATTGACGGTCAGCGGGTAGTCATTGCAGCTGAAGGAGAAGCTGTGGCGGCAGTTGGCTGTGAAATTGGTTGAGAGAAAACTGGGAAATGCATCGGTGCGTGGTGAAGATGGCGGCGGCGCGTTCAATCAGCGGTGGTCGGCTCTGACAAAAATTTGGCAGCAGAAATTTTCTTCAAGGTTTCAAGATGTTATGCTCTGATACCATGAAGAATTTATGGGGTAATGATTGTGTTTGTATTCATGCTCTGGGGTACATTATATAGTAGTACAAAAGACCTAAACTCAACTAGAAAAGGAATTGTGATCTAATTAAAATTACAAGTAATATTCACATAATATTACAATTCCTTAATAAAAACCAAGAATATATGGGTCAAAATCTCAAAAACCCTATGAGAGGGTTGGTTGCCCTTATCAGTTTGAGTACCATTAACTATTCCCTAACCTTGTTCCCTCCAGATCACACCGGAGCTCATGAAGGAAGAAGAAGTTCCCACCACTGACGTGGCGCTGTGGCAAGTTGCCCAACTCAATTAAGAACTGCAGCAAGTTGCACTGCTCTATCATATCTGTCACCGGAGCCAACCACCATCACCACCACTAGAACCCAGAGCTCATAAAAGAAGAAGATCCCACCACTCTCGGTGCACTTCTCTAGCGTGACGCTATGGTAAGCCACCCCACCACCACAGTCTCCCGTCGACTCCACCACCACCACCACCGATTCCAACTGCCCACCCCACCATCACACCCCTTTCACCGATTCCCTCTATCCACTCGACCACCGCTTCAAATCCCTTCTCCTCCCAGTTGACTCATCACCAAATCCTAAACCGATCAAGGAAAAAGAAGATGCCGCTGGAAAGGTTTGGTGGCGGAGATGAAGGGTTTTCCTTCATCGTGGATTGAAGAGTTTATGCGGAGAAAAATTAAGGGAACATGTAAATTATTTTGTTAATGCACTAAGTCTAATACATTCTTTTCAAACTTTATGAATTTTTAAATTTTTATACAAGGTTACAATAGTCAATTCCCCAAATTTTGTCCAAATTCAGGTTTTCAGGGTTAGATCGACACTTTCAACCAAATAATGAGGTTATAATTGAACTTTCAATTTTTACAGGGTTAGATTGGAACCTTCAACCAAAACATAGTGTTATTGTAGCATTTAACTCATCTATATATTGCTCCCTAATTTACTCCTAATTACCAAGGATAGTAACTAGCGGTAAGTTTGGATGTCGTTCATAGAGTCCAAGGAGTTTAAATAATAGTTTCACACAATCGCACACATGAGCATCACCAAGTGTGCGTGTGTTGATAACTGAAAAGGGTTTTAAAAAGTAATTTATCTAAAAACTAACTTGCATGCAAAATTAAATAATGATGTAGATATGATATAAACGAGCCTTGAGGGAATTTAAATCACATGTTTGACATTTAGATTTTATCCTCGATTCCTTTTCACATAATCACAATTTAACTACCATATGCTTTATCACACGATATGAAGAGGTTGATTCATCGAAAACTACCACGATGACCAATATTCCACTTCTTTACCCTCATCAAACTCTCACCTCCTCATGATATAGCTAGATGTGTGCTATCACTGACTATCTAGCCCTCACTTTCGTGGTTAATTAACCCACTCCCAATGCACCGTAAATTAAACACTAGTGTAGCACGACTCGCCGAGACCTCAATTGTGAACACCCACTCTATGGCATATAACGTACAACCTAGAGCATTAATATCTCATTGATTACCTCCTAAGAGTTTTCTGACCTAGTTTTCCACCAACATCGGGCTATAAATTTCAAGATTAGAATAAGCTCCTAATTACAAGATTAAAAAGATGCATGACAATATGTGGTCGGGTCACTCCTGTATCGTTTATACCTAATCCAATTAAGTCATCTAGCCTAATTCAATCAAAGAACCAACTACCTTGCATAGTTTTAACTCCAAAACACGACCTTCACATTGACCTTTCACCAAACCCAACAAAAAGATAAAATACTTTTGGGTTCATTCCTTAGCCAAGCACTAAATCATTTAATAATTTCAATTAGTTGTACACATTAACATTAATCATGAATAATCATAAGCATTAAATTTAAGTAACAATGATAATAAAGGTATGAGACAGATGAATCTAAAATCTCACTAATCTTTAGTTAAACATGTTTGCTAATGATCCTAAGATATAAAACTACTCTAAACTAATCAAATCCATAACAAATTTTTGTTTGAAAGAACAAAATGGTAAGAAATAAATAAAGGTAGAGAGGAGAAACCCTGTGGAAGTGTTCTAGATCCCCATCTTTTTTTTCAAGTAAAAATGATTTCATTAACTTTTGAAAAAAAAGTTACACGGTGTGGGATATGATCCCAAGGAGAGACAAAGTCTCCAGATCGCTTGGAATGGTTTGCCAATGAGTGTGCTATTATGTTGTCTTATCTTTTGATATAAGCTATTTTTGGATGATGGTGCTATTATTTTAGGCTAGATATCTCACTTATGATTAGAACAAAGTTGGATAGATCTTCATTTCGGCTATTAACTAGGGTTGATGGCACTTTACACTTCTCCTCTGAAATTTCTAGCCGATAGACCCTTTCCAGTGATTATTGTAATCCTATTCTCAGAGATATAGCTTTTGCGTGTTTAGAAATATATGTAAAAGTTAACCTGTGCGCCTCACCGTATATCCATTCTCCATTTGAGTCTTTTATAAACCATCACATATATGTGTTCTCGCTGGATGTTGTAGTGTCAAAGTACATAATGTTCCCCCTTGGGGTGTTCGGAACTTGGTCAGGAGTGTGATTAGTTTGATCAGTGATTTTTTTTTCCTTTATAAACTTTGCAATATGTTATTAACATAGAGAAAACTGTGTTTCGGATAGAGAATATGTTGCTTCTCATGGATTAATTTATTCCTATGGTCTCATAGTTGGTATAGCATCATGGCTATAAGGGTCATGTCTTGGGTGTTTAGTTCAAGAATAATCTCTTGGTTCCATGTTCTGTACTCGACTACTGGTATATGTATATCTTTTTATGTAAGTCTGCTGCGAATCAGATTTGGTGTGCTATGGGGCAGTAGGAGAACACATGGATTAATGATGTATGTACATATAAGCATGCCAGGCATGAAATTTTGTACCTCGAGTGTCTTTGGCAAAGATTATGTGTCAACGACAGTTTATTCTTGCATATCCTACATATGAAATGCTTTGTTTTTTGTGACACCCTCAGTTTCCAGATTTGTTTCTAGTGAGGGGAAGGGCTCAAGCTGTTATTGGCCATCTGTCCTACATATGAATAGACTGGAGAATTAATTCCAAAGTTATATCCTGATTTGTCTGTTACCGTTGGCCGTTGGCTACGAAGTCCATCTATCTGGGTGATGGCGATTACTACTGCATGCATGAATAATATGAGAGAGGCTTCTTCTTCATGGAAAGTCTCTCAGATAAGACTTTCATTCCAGTAGTTTGTGCATTCCACTTTTAGGGGATATACTATCACATTATCAGGGAAGGATGCTAAAATAGATTGGGGGTTTGGATTCCTGACTCTCGATAGCCAAGAGTCGTGTTTTATATGTGTAGTAGCCCCCAATCCTTTACTCATGTGCACATTTGCGGTTAAGAGCTATTTTCCTTCTAATATGGGTCGCCATTCATATGAGGGATCCTATCCAAGTTCGGCATACATAAAAGATGATGATGGGAAGTATTTAGCCTTTATAACTCTTGCCACCATTGAGATAGGATTAGTGAGTAATCTCCAAGTGTTCTTTCCTAGCATTGCAACATTAAAGATCTTTAAGTCCTTAAAGCCTAGTCCTCCCATGCCTTTTGGTAGACTTAGCTGGCTTCATTGAGCTCAATGGACTTTCTTCTATTTGGGAGTGATTCCCCACCAATATCTTACGTATGTTTTATGGATATTATCTATCAAATTGATTGGTAACGTAAATCAAGACATTGTGTATGTGGGGATAGATTGCAGTACTGCCTTAATTAGTACATCTTTTCCACCTTCGGATAGTGAGTCCGTTTGCTGCGAGACCGTTTCATAGTGAGACCAAGGGCTAATTAGATAGTGTAGAATTCTATAATAAAATATGGTTAAATGCAGGGGTTTAATTATAAAATTTTATTTTCAAGGTCAATATTTAAACACGAAAATCTATGAGCCAAAATTCAATTATACGGGAAAAACATGAGTCATCGGACGGAAAGGAAAACTGAACTGCCATCACCGTCGTTAATCAGAATCTCAAAGCTCTGAGTCGCGATGATTTCAAAGGTCTCATCGTTTTCAGTGCCAGCTTCACGATAATTTTGTTGGCTTCTTCTTCCTCATCGGATTTTGAGGTTTCGCCATCATCGGATTTTGATGCTTTCGTTCACATCATATTTCACAGTGAGATGGATATCCTCGCTGTCTTCCCTCCTTTCCATTCTCGCCAGATTTCAGATGATTTCAGTGGTAAAGCCGGATTTCATCTGTACATGGTATAAATTTCACTAGAAAATTCAAAGGTCACGGTGGTTGACAATTAGGATTCAGGAGCATGGTAACATGATTTGGGCCTTGGATTCGGGCTTCATCTAGCCCAATCCATCATTTGAGACATATGAAATTAAATTAACTAATAATAAATCAAATTAAAATATTAAAATATCAAATTAAAATATTAAAACATCAAATTAAATTATTAAAACATCAAACTAAATAGTTTAATACCAAATAAAAATTAAATTAAATTATTTAAGCATGAAATTTAAAATTAATTAATATTTTGAAACATCAAATAAATACTTACATAAAAAATTAAACATAAATTCAAAACACCAAATATGAACATCAAATTATAAAATTAAAATATCAAATAAAAATGCTAAATATAAAAATCATCTAGATAGTTTGAACATTAAGTATAAATACTAAAAATACACATCAAAATTTAAATAGTTGAACATTAAATCAAACAATGTAGGTATATAATTAAAATAATTAAACATAAAATTAAAATGTTTAAACATCAAAGAAAAATAATAAATATACATGGGAGGTCGTCGCTGTACCTCTCAAAAATACAATTTATAAGCCCAATATGATTACTAAATACAACTAAGTAGATAGTTTGGCAAGTCGGGGTCGTCCACAGAGAAGAGGGATATTTCCAAGCGTCTAA
>JAULKM010051904.1:0-12703 GCA_032355605.1 Rubia tinctorum
CGTAACCAAGTTGTGTGTCTCGTGTTTATTTACTTTACATACTTGGTTAAGTTAGACCATGTTGGAACATAGGATTACTAGTTAAGATAAAACAGTGAACCGGTTTTTCAGATGGTTTTACTTTTAAAAGGCAAAGGTTAGAAAATAAATTTTTTATGTAATATACATTTGTATATATAAAGTTCTGGGGCTAATAGAATAGAAAAAGAATAAGGAAACTAATACCTTTCTTTCCATAAAAAAATCAAAAAATAAATACTAAATTTTGTTTTTGGCTGCCGATCACATCTCTCCTTTTTTTTATTGTTCTTTGTCGGCCTATTACCCGTCGCTGCTCCACTGATCAGCCGACGATCTTTTTAACCAGTCTCTTTTGGCGTCTTTAATTTTTAATTTTAACAATTATATTTTTAATTGAGAAAAGTGAATATGTAACCCTATATAATTCACATAAGTGTCAATATAATCTTTTGATAATTAAAAATGATAATATAACCCTAGATAATAAGTGAGAGTGCAAAAATACCCATTCCGGCAAAGTTAAGCAAGAATTCGATGAAATGTCATTTTTGCCCCTTTGAAAAAAATGAATTTAGTATCGCACCCCTAAATCATAACCCTAACCCATTGCTTCTTCTTCCTTTCCCTCCCGTTCTTTTTTCTTCTCCCTTTCGTTCTCCTTCCCTTTCACCGATTTCATCTTCTTTTGTTGGGTGGGTTTGGAAAACTGGTTGGAGGGTTTTTCATTGATCAGCAAAGCAGGGCAGTGGAATTAGGTGACCACAGCGGTGGTCTTTGTGAACAAATTTTTTTTTTTGGTTTTTTGGGCTATGGTTCTTGAATCTTGACACTCCAGCTGGGAAGGCTGAGAGATTGAGGTTCTAGTTCCGGGTTCGGCGGTGGGTGGATGAGCAATTGAGGCAATGCCGGAGTGTCGTAGATGGCTCCGCCTGGATGAACTATTGAGGATGAGTTGGGCAACGGAAATATGCGGTGGTGTTAAATGGTGGTAGGCTGGTGTTACGCGGTGGTGGGTGGGGGCACACCATGGTCGTCGTGGTGGCAGGCTGGTGTTTGTGGTGGAGGTAGAGTGAGGTGACTGGTGGAATGAGGTGGTTGGTGTGGTGGCGGTGGGCAGGATGAGAGGTGGTGGGGGTAGGGGTGGTGGTCTAAGGACAAAATTATCCTAACACTTTTAGATTTTAGGTTAGAGGCATTTTAGTCATTTTATGTGTGGTTAACATCGGTCAATGCCGGAAATGGTGTCTTAGTATTATATTTGCACTTTCATCAATTAGTTAGGGTTGTTTTTAGTTTAAATTATTTGAGGGTTGTATTCGCACATTCAAGTTTATAGCAGGGTTATATTTGTATATATCCCTTTTTAATTTTTAAATTAACAATTACATTTTAGATTAATCAATAGTTCCGTGAGAATGTAACCCTCTTATACTTCAACAATCACTAGCAGAAGAATGGTCATTAATAGTTCCGCGAGACGGCAGTTCTGAATAAAATTACTAGAAGTGTCATCTAATGTAGATTTCGAACTCTGAACTGTTCATTTTAGGTGTCAAATTTGAAGAACGACTATTCAAAATTGAGCCACGTGTAATAATTGTTTCAAGGCTTCGTTAGACAACGAATCCCTTAAAACCGCATTCTAATGTAGGTTCCAAACTCAGAACCATTCATTTAAGATGTCAAATTTTAAGGACGGCTGCTTTCCTTCCCCAAAATTAATATCTTCCCCTCCCTTGCTCCCTTTCCTTACACGCAAACCAATATATCGACTCACATTAATCCCCTTTCCTTCCCCTGCTCCATTTTTCCTTCCCTTGCTTCGTTTCCTTACATGCAGAGCATTCTCTTTCCGAGCCCAATTTGATCGAAACTCTTTCCTTTAATTCCATCGATTTTGCCACAAATTCTTCGCCTTTTCAAATTCTCTCCCCTTTTCAAGTCGACCAATAAAGATTTTGGGGTTCAACTTACCACCATTGTTCTCCAAATCCAGGACGGCGCCATTATTTTCAAGCAAGGAAAATTTTAGTGTTAAAGCTACCCAAATTTAAGTGGGCTACATTACATATAAGTCTAATAGGGGTATAGTTGCATGTCTCATATTGATGTTGCCGATTTTTATGTTAAATCACTCAACTTGATGATTGATTTTAATGAAATCGATCTTTTGAAATCTTGGAGATGTTTATGGTTGTGTTTGTTGATTGATTTTTAATTTAATGAAATTTTTGGGAAAATTAGTTGATAAAAGTTTTGGGTTGTAAGTTTTTAGGTTATTGATGGGTTCCGGCCAGAATTCATGTGTTTAGGATTAACTGCAAAGGCAGCTAAGTTTATAAAATTTAATCTTGAAAAACAGTTTCGAACACAAATATGCTTTTACAATTGGTTGTAAAACACAGTGCATTGATATCGCTCGGGCTGTATAAAACCACCATCCCATGGACGAAGAAACTGCCTTTAACATAGGTTTCATGCACTGGTGATATATGACTGTTTATATTACTATTATTGACCGCACTCTTTCTATCCAAATCTCATTAACTAAAGTCTGGTGTCAAAAATATTTCATACTATAAAATCACCAAAATCAAAAACTTATTTAACTATGTAATTGTTGGAATTTTCCAACAGTAATAGTTGATATAGATAAGTTAACTAGCCCGCCAAATGAAACAGTGTACTCCCTCCGTACCAGTTCAACCTGCACACTTTTTGATCAATTTTCTCATATCATGTTTGACCAACGATGACTTTATTTATGTATAATAATAGTGTATTAAATTTAATGTTTAGAAAATACATCATGCAGGGAATCCAATGATATCTCAGATAATGATATTTGTATCTATATACTGGTTAAAATTTATGGTCAAATGTGTCTTGAGAAAGTGGACAAAAAAGTGTGCGGTTTGAACTGTGACAGATGGATGGAGTATAAGAATATAAAATCAGTTTTCCCTTACTATCCCTATGACTTGTTTCATGAATCACGACTTCCACGTGAAAATAATTAGCAGATCAGTTTTCTTGTTTATTTATACATTCACCAGCTGGCATTAATAATCCCGGATTAGTTGTACCTTACGAAATAAATAGTTGACCAAAATAATTACCTCTTTCACTTCCTCTTCACTAATTCTGCCGTCTGCATCTTTGTCAACCCTGCTCATTATTTTATCCTCGTAAAAACAGATGATTAAGTTGTAACACCCAGATGACAGCAAAAACAAATCGCCCGGTTGACAGTTCGTCTCATGAAAAATAGTCAGCTTTCTAATATTATATACTCCGTATGCTACTATTAACAAATTTAAAGAACTAAAAGTGCTAAGTATACAAATAATATTGTCATAATTGTTTTAGATAAAGAAACTAGTCATTAGATTTAAATTGAACTGAACTAAATTAAATTAAATGTTATAATAATATTAAATTATGTGAAGAGGAATAATGGAATGACTCACATGTCGAAGAAAATTTGAAGTCGAGTGTGAAAGCTCTGATCCGACAATTTGTTCCAAAACTCTTGAAGCTGTACTTTGTTAATGCAATCTCCGGTGATATTAATGCTCCTTCTACACAAAGCATCGAAGAGCTTCCCAGCAAAATCTTTAGACTGTTCATTCATACCTGCACCAGATATGATTAATGATGTTTACATAAAACGGTTAAGAAGACTCTATCATGTTTAATTACACGGTTAAGCCATTGCTTACCTATGCATTCCCAAAAGCTTGACCGGGGAAGTAGCCTGTTGGCGGTGGTGGTGGTGGTGAGGTGATCGAACCGCCTCCCGACAGCGCCCCATCCTGCAGCACCATCTGCTTCATTGATGAATTTCAGCCCTATCAAAGCGTGAGCAGCTGCGGAAGTCGGGCGATGGGATTCGACCATTTCTGGCATTGTGGTTCGTTTTTCTTTGGATGAGAATGTGAAATAGTTACAGGAGAAGGATATATGGGGAAGAAGGGAGAGGATGACTTGTTGGAGTATATTTTTCAGAAGTCTTTCTCTAATATTTTAGTGTTGGACACTTGCATCAGATCTCATCATGCATGCATACATGATACATTGTCGGGAGGTGAAATATTAGAAAAACTTTTATGTGGGGGAATTGTATGTGGGAAGGTGATGGGTCTGTTAATTACTGACACGTGACAAGTGAGCGAATAAAAAAAAGTAAAAAGCATAGAATTAAATTATGACCCCACTAACTTCCCACGTGTCAGTATTTGACTGGCCACTACAAAAAATAAATCCAGCAGTGACACATTTTTTTTGACAGGTAAGGAAGTGTCCTAATTTTTATTACATCTTAACGTGTCACTAAATTTTAGTGACAGGTACACATGCCACTAAATAAAATTGTGACATCAATTCATGTCATAACATTTTTATGACGCTTCTAAAAATCATAAAAATTGATATATGTTATGGTATCAATAAATTTATGAAGTATTAAGATGTCACAAATTAAAGTATTATTTTAATTTCTTCTACAATTGGTGTATACCTAGTCCATGGACCACATTACTAGCCCACGAATTAAAGGTTGCTGGCCTTTAGGCCCAACCCAAGACTGAAACATGAATAAGGCTAACGAACCGGGAAAGGCGGAGTCTTGTCTCAAAGACTCAGCCACGAACCGATAAAGGCGGAACCACGTTTAAAAGTTTAACCACGAACCGAGATTGTAGGAACCATTGTGCAACCCATGATCTCAGACGCTGACAATGTTGAACCATGATTGTGGACGTCTATAAATACCAGGAGAACAACACTGAAGAAGGTAAATGAATATAAATTGAGAAATACTAATTCTCTGAAGGATAGTACTGACTTGATCGTCAGAGCTCTTTCCCCAGAATCATTTCTGAGATTTGTTTTCCGAGATCAAGGTATTATACGGTAAATATCAGCTAATCAATCTGATTGGTAATACCACAACATTGACACCGTCTGTGGGGACGAGAAGTATTTTTTTATAAAAAAATTCCTTCATTCCCTCCAAGGTAAACAATGGCATTCATAAGAAGTGAAAGAAGCCAGAATGACAATACGCAAGAACAAATAGTTGGGCGTAAAAGGAGCATGCATCCCAGTCAAGATCAAGCACATGTTCCTAGTAAAGAGCATGAGCATAGCAAGGAAGATACGAAGGATGATGAAGAGGAAGCATAATCTCCTAACACAAATCAAGAAGAGGAGAGGAGAGCTTTCACAGCTTTCTTAAAAGCTAATAGGGAACATCTGTACAATCAGTTCTTAGCCACTGTTAAACCGAAATCTATGAAAATAATTTAAAAAGCAAGTCAAAGGAATGAGAGCCATAATTATGAAGAAGAGTTGAGGGATACAGTGGCATACGATGAAGCAGATAAGTCACCGTTGGCACCGCATATTTGCGATTTCAAGATGCCAAAAGATTTCAAGCTACCTTTGCATGTCAAAATCTATAATGGGACAACAAACCCCAAAAAATCCCTTCATTTCTATCGCAACAGTATGTGATTTTGCGATGTGAAAATCGAATTAGTTTGCAAGCCTTTCCATATCTTCTTATCGGGAACAATGATCACAGGGTACAAAGACTTACCAAATGGATGTATTAGGTCTTGAGCACAGTTGTCGGGCATGTTTTTGGGACGCTTCTATCAGAAGCAAAAGTTTACCAAAACAATGGTAGACCTAAACAACATAGCTCAACGAAATGACGAAAATCTCCTAGATTACCACAATAGGTTAGTCACAGATAGTTTGCAAGTTCGTGATCTGGCGTTCCAATCCTAGTTAGGTGCACTCACAGGGGGCATGAGATCAGAATTTTTTTACAAGGAGTTCATAAAAAACATGCCTGCAAACCTAAGGGAATTGCAAAAAATGATTGAATAGTATGTGCGAACTGAAGAAGCAAACAACCACAAGATAGAACAAGAAAGAGGAGAAAAAAGAGTAGTTGAGGATACACAAAGAGTCTTTGTAAAGAAAGGGAAAGGGGATATCCCTTTCAAAGGAAGATAATCAGGGGTGCGGGTCACATCGTTTCAAGAAAATCCTTTGAAAAAGTCTCGAAAAGAAAGCTGGCAAGCGAACAGAGAGTTATTTCGTGAACTGGCACCAATGATGGCACCACCGGACAAGAGATCCAGAGAATACTATTGTGCCTTCCACAAGGACCATGAACATGACATCGAATATTGTAGAAACTTGAGAAGGCAAATAGAAGATAATTTGAAGAATTGCTACCTAAGCTAGTATAGGAAGAAAGATGGTGGTAGCTGGTACAACGAAGCCAACAAAACAGAGAACTCCATGAAAAATAAGCAAGGCATAGAGAATACACAGAGTAATAATAAGATGATGACTGTGACGGTGGAATACAAAGAATACAAAGAAGACATGAAAAATAAGCAAGGCATAGAGAATACACAGAGTAATAATAAGATGATGACTGTGGCGGTGGAATACAAAGAAGACATGGCGAGCGAAGCCCCAAAAAAGTAATCATATAGATACATTGATCAACCGATTCTCTATCTAATAATTCCTGGAAATCCAAGGCTAGATATTCTCCACAACAAGAACTTGCTGATATGAGATTTAGTTTGGATGAGACAATCACATTTAGCAAAGAATATGCAGTTCCTAATGCTTCACCTTATAATGACATGATGGTCATTATTAGGAAATGCCACAGTTCATAGAGTGTCCGTGAATGATGTGAGCGCAGTTGAAATCCTATTCGTTGATTGCTTTGATAAGTTAGGATTCAAAAGAACTGATCTGAATAAGTCTACATCCTCTCTTGTAAGATTTACAGGGTAAGCGGAGACACCTTTGGGTAACATCCAGCTGCCAGTTACCATAGGTGAAAATGATAAAAATTGTACTGTCTTATGCGACTTTTTTTCATGGACGCACCAAGTCCATTTAATGCCATCAATGGTAGACCCTGGATGAAAACAACGAATGAAACATTGTCCTCATATCACTTAGTGATAAAGTTCCCAACTCCAGCAGGAATCGTAACAGTAAGAGGAAACCAGCAAAAAGCTAGACAATGCATGGTTATTGCGATGAAAGCAGGAAGAAGTGTGGAGCATACAAAAATGGTTAGCACTATCTTAGATAATGGCTTACTTGGGAAATCGGAGCCTCAAATGGAATTGGGAGAAGAAATAGAAGTCGTTATTTTGTGAAGACACTTTTAAGTGTATCAAGATCGAAAATTACCTTCCAACCGAGGTGAAAGGAAAGTTCATATAAATCTTGCAAAATCACAAAGATACATTCGTGTGGAGTGTGCACAGCATGGGAGGAGTCAACCTTGCTACCCATTCTCTGAATATTAGCGATTTTTTCAATCCAGAAGGAGGGGAGTACAAATACGATTCGACTTTCCACTCACCAACAATGAAACTGAATATGAAGCATTGACATGTGGCTTAAACAAAGATCATGCTACGTAGGGGGCATAGATTTTACGAGGAAACACTAACCTCGCATGTGTTCTACACTAAACATGTTGAATAAAATAAAGTGATGATAGGTAAGAATATAATTCGAAAACATTAAATAAGATTTTAATTCTAGCTATTTTAAAAACATGATTAATCACATTTTGTATTATATATTTATAATTATTCTAAATATTTTGGTTATGTAAAATAATTTGGCAGAGTTTGCACGATCATGACACATGCAATATTTTAACGTATTCAAAATGATATAAAGGAATTGAATCAATATGTCTATAACAAACATTACAATGCAAAAAAAGAAAATGATTTTCTAAAAATTAAATTTCTCAAAACTCTCTACTTAATCAAAGTCACTAAAAGGAATTGTGTGAAGATGACTAGAAACTTGAGTTCTTATGACCCTGGTCACTTTCATTCCTTCCAATATAACTTTTGGATAATATTCTAAAGCACAAGATCTTCCTACCTAGTGCACATAGATTTTATGAGGAAACAACACCCAAGCTCGTGTTCTACTCTAAATATTCTCAATACGAAAAAATATGAATAATTGGAAAGAATGTGATTTGAAACCATTAAATAATATTAAAACTAGAACTGTTTTAAAAACATAATTGATCATAAAATTTTATTATACATTAATCTAAATAATTTGAGATGTGTAAAATAAGTTGGTAGAGCTTGCACGATCATGCCACATGTCATATTTTAATGTATTCAAAATGATTGCGAAAGATATAGAATCACTATGTTCATAAGAAACATTACAGGGCAAAAAAACCAAATGATTTTCTAATAATATATTTACATTAAACCCTTCACTTAATCAAAGTCTCTAAAATGACTATCCTTGATATGAATCTCCTTGATAAACCTCTGTATTGCGGAATATCGGGTCTTTGACAAAAGTAGGGATCTCGCCAACCTACTTGTGCCGCACAAAACTAAGCATCTAGCCCGCAGGGTACACTCAATTCCGACTTGTTCTCTAAATAGCCCCCAGGTTTAGATCACAAGGGTTCTTCGCTCACTAACTGGCCCGTAGGATTAGCTCACAAAGGATATTGAAACTTAATTAACCCGCATGATTATGCAACAATGAAGACAATGAGTATAACTCAAAATTCTGAATATTTGATTGATAAAAGATTGGTAATTCTCGACCAAACCCTCTCTTTAAATAGAGGATATTTTCGGCCAACTCAAACCCTAAACACAATTGGAATCTGAATCAACTTATGGCAGATTTAAGAAGCTAAAACAGTATGTAACTAGAACTTCTACAATTAACCCTAATTCGGTCATGACTTAGTAGAATTAGACTAGAAAAATATTTATTTATCTAATCTTACCAAATATAATTCTAATCAAAATAAAAGGTTATATTTTCGAAAACCCCTAATGGACTGGGTTCGAAAATATTAACTCTTCAAAAGCCCATAAGGCCTAGTTATTGGACTGAAATAAAATAATGTTACAATGATCACACTACTTCATTAAAAAAACCAGTGGGAAAAAGAGTAAGGTGTTCTTCACGATATCTTCAACTAATCGACAAGCTTGAATAATGAATCCAACCCCTAGCTGACTTCTTCTGTAATTCTTCATCATGATTTTGATCCATCAAAGCATTCAATGCCGCATCCCGAAGCTTCATTCTTGACCTTGCCATTGGTCTAGCCATGTCACTTAAAGGATCCCGAACATATCCCTTGAATGTTTGATCAAGACGTGGAATGTCTTCATTTATGGTGGTAGTCGTCTTGGGATCTCCATCATTCCCTCCGTGGTCGAAAGGTTTCTCCCTCGAAACTGAATTGTCTTCAAAGGTAAATGGAGATAAATCAGCAACACTGAAGGTAGTACTAACACTATAATTGCCAGGTAGATCAATTTTGTAGGCATTATCATTCACATGTTCCAACACTTGAAAAAGACCATCACCACGCAGACTTAGTTTAGATTTCCGGGAATTGAGAAACCTCTCCTTCCCCAAGTGTAACCAAACCCAATCGCCCTCCTTGAATTGGACAATTCGGCGGCTAGGGTTAATTTGTGCAACATTCTGTGCATTAGCCCTTTCAATCCTCAATCGCACCTTCTCATATAATCCCTTTACAAAATCAACCTTCTTTTCTCCATCTAAATTCTTCACCTATTTAAAATTCAAAGGAAGTAAATCAAGAGGTGTAGTAGGCAGAAAACCATAAACAATTTCAAATGGAAGTAAAGAAGTAGGAGAATGAACAGTGCAATTATAAGCAAACTCTGCAATCGGAATGCACACTTCCCAATTATTCAAGTTCTTTTGGACCAAGGCACGCAGAAATGCCCATAGGGTGCCGTTTGTGACCTCTGTTTCACCATCGGTTTGTAGATGACTTGTCGTTGAAAACAACAATTTTGTCTCTAACTTGCGCCCCAAGATATTCAAAAATTAGGACAAAATTTTTACATCCCTATCAGACACAATTGACGCAGGAATTCCATGGTGATGGATGACTTCTTTAAAAAAATAAATCCGCGACATGTTTTGCATCATCTTTTTTCCTACAAGGAATAAAATGTACCATCTTTGAGAATCGATCAACAACCACAAAGATAGAATCATTACCTGCTTGGGATCGCGGGAATCTAAGAACAAAGTCCATAGAAATATCAACCCAGGGATGTGTAGGAACAGGTAAAGGAGTATAAAGACCATGCGGCTTAGTCTTAGACTTAGCCTTCAAGCAATCAATATAATTCCTACAAATCATATCAACGGACATAAGCATTTTCGGCCAGTAGAAGTGCTCTTTCAACAAATTATAAGGTTTTAATGCACCAAAATGTCCTATTAAACCACCTGAATGAGCTTCTCTAACAAGTAATTCACACATAGAACATTGAGGAACACATAACCTATTATTCATGAATAAAAATCCATCTTGTCGAAAATATTTATTGTACGAACCGTTTTCGCATGCAACATAAACAGATGAAAAATCAGGATCAGTAGCATATAATTCTCGCACAAAAGAGAATCCCAAAAAGATACATTCCATTTGTGTAAGTAAAACATGTCTACGACTCAAACCATCAGCAACAACATTTTCTTTACCCATCTTGTATCGCAACACATAAGGAAAAGATTCAATGAAACTAGACCATTTAGCATGATGCTTATTCAACTTCACCTGACTCTTCAAATATTCATGATCACTATGAACAACAAATTCTTTATGCAATAAATAATGCTTCCAAGTCTCTAAATAACGTACAATTGCATATAATTCTTTATCATAAACAAGATAATTTAGAGCACCACCCTTTAGCTTTTCACTAAAGTAAGCCATACACCATAAGCATCACAGTGAATTTCGAAAGTGTTATTGAAATCAGGTAGAGTAAGAATAGGTGCATGACATAATCTATTTTTGAATTCATTAAATGCATTCTCTTGTTTATCACCCCAAACAAATTTCACATCCTTTTTAACCAGTTCATTTAAAGGTGCAGCAATAGATGAAAAATCACGCACAAACCTTCTATAAAAACTAGTTAAACCATGGAAGGAACGTACCTGATTGGCATTCATAGGTCTCGGCCAACTTTTAATGGCCTCAATTTTGGTTTCGTCGACTTTTATGCCCTCCTTAGAGACCATAAAATCGAGAAACACCACTTCTGAAGCGCAAAAGGTACACTTCTTGATGTTCGCATATAAACAAGACTCACAGAGTGTAACAAGAACCAATTTAACATGCTCAATATGTTCATCAGTCAATTTAAAAAAAGATCAAGATATCATCAAAATAAATGAAAACAAAATTACCAATGAACTCTCAAAACATGATTCATCAACCGCATGAAAGTACTAAGTGCATTGGTTAATTTAAAAGGCATAAAAATCCATTCATATAACCCGAACTTAGTTTTAAATGTAGTTTCCACTCATCCCCTTCATAAATTCAAATTTGATGGTATTCCTGAGTAAGATCAATTTTCGTTTATATCACAAAACCATGCAGATCTTAAAGCATATCATCTAACCTAGGGATTAGATGGAGATACTTAATGGTTATCTTGTTAATAGAAAGACATCCAATGCACATTCGCCAAGTTTTATCTTTCTTATGAACTAAAATGACAAGCACAGCACAAGGAGATAGAGATTAACACACATACCCCTTTTGTAGTAACTCATCTACTTGTCTTTGTAGTTCCTTTGTTTCCTCAGGGTTAGCTTTGTAAGCCAGTCGATTAGGAATAACCAAACCCAGAATCAAGTATATTTGATGTTCAATCCCTCAAAATGGAGGTAAGCCATGTGCAATGCCTCTGGGAAAACATCTTCAAAATCCTGTAACAACTTAGCAAATGGTGGAGAAACATGCACAGGTATATCCTCATTGGCGAAATAATTCTCTTTAAAGTGTAAAATCAAAACATGCGAATGATTAGAAAAAACACGATTCACGTCCCTTATAGATGCAAAAAATTATTTTCTAGTTTCAAATGGTAATTCACATTTCATCATATAAATAGATGGAAAAGGGCTAAGATGTGAAGATAAAACCTTTCGCGACTTTTCAGAATCAATCACAAGCTTACCTTTCTTACCCGGGATGCCAAGCCCTAACTGTGGGTCAAAACCCTTAGGATTTTTGCGATCCATAGACTTGTGGCTGTTTGGCTCCCTAGGGTTTGTATCCAGACCCTCTTTGTGGCCGATCGTCTTCCCTCTAGGGTTAGGGTTGGTTTCGTCCCCTTCTTCTAGCTCAGTTGCATACTTTTCTTTCTCATTTTTCACGCGTCTCTGAGCCTCAATAACTTCAACTGGTGACAAAGGAACTAATGTATACCTGGTTCTATCCTTAATCACAGTAATCATGTTAGTGTAACTGTCATGCATAGTTTTACGATCAAATTGCCATGGTCTTCCTAACAAGATATGACTAGCTTCCATGGGTATAACATCACATAAGATAGAATCATGATATTTTCTCATCTTAAAGTTAATCATGCATTGTTTTTTACTCGAATTTCACCAGTCCTATTTAACCAGATAAGTTTATATGGTGATGGATGAGCAACAACAGGTAAGGTCAAAGATTTAACAAGAAGATTAGAAACAGTGGGAGGTCGTCGCCGTACCTCTCAAAGATACTATTTTTAAGCCCAATTTACTCACTAAATACAACTAAGTAGAT
>JAULKM010051913.1:0-12703 GCA_032355605.1 Rubia tinctorum
AATTTACAATTCAAAATTTATTAATCAAAACTTCCTTTGATCATAAAATTAAATTGGTATATAAGCATAAATACTATTATGTAGTATAATTTAAATAGTTTATAGAATTATAAATTATTCGAGAACGTCTAACTGATAAGTGACCTCTCATTAAGTTATGACCTATGCACCATATTACTTAAATTATGCTACGTTCACTAAACTTTTAAAGTTAATTGGCATAGTTTTTAAATTAGATTTAGTATATCTTTTTATATGTTATTATATACCCATATTTATAATCAAGTATTTTATTATTTTCTAAGGCACATAATTTTATAACTTTAGTTAAATAATTATTGATTCATTATCAACAAATATTTCATATTTTTATCATTATATTTTTAAAAGTATTTCTACGCAACAGTTAAAAATTTTCTATATAAAATATATAATTATTATTTTTGCTTCATTTTTATTTTTTAAAATAAATATATTATTATATTAATAAAAATATTAATTTATTGTAAATACTTTATCATGTCTAATTCTTAAAAAGATATAATACAAATTATTAATTATTAAAATTATAAATTAGATTATATTTTTCATTTTTTTTATAATTCGTGGATCGCATTGGTGTTATCTAGGGGTTCATCAGGTTTCTCTTCCCTCTCACCGGCCTTGATTTATATATATATATATATTATATTTATTTAAATATAAAATCATTAATAATTTTTGGCAAAAAAGATTATGTCAATTTTTTTAAAATATTACAATAAATATATTACAATATTAATAAGTATATTAATTTATTTTAAATACATAATCGTGTGCAATTCTCATATAGAATTTATAATAAAAAATTATTTTCATAATTTGTGCATCTTACGGGTGTTATCCAGTAAGGTGTATAATTTAACTCCTTTCTTATAGTCGGGAGGAGTACATTTGAGAAATGGGTCTTGATGAACATTTTAACCTAACAGAAACAAGATACTTTTGGCCCAACACAATAAACTTCATAATTTTAGGCGACAATAATAGAGGCAAAACCTGATCAAAACGACATCATCTTGACCCCATATAAATTTAATTTCTAAAAATTTTTCTTTGACATCTATTGAAACCCTCCCTTCAATTTTCCGTTTCTAAAATTATGTTTAAAATTACGAGCCAACACGATTAGAGAATGTTCATTTACTCCTATCCCATTTCAAACTGCAATTTAATTATTCATTTAGTCAAAATTTATTAACTTGGGTAAAATACGAATATAACCCTATTATTTTCTAAAAGTGCCAATATAACCTTATAAAATTTGAAAGTGCAATTGTAACCCTATGTTTTACAGCAAATGTGCCGATATAACCTTTTGACACTATTCCGACATTGACTTGACATTTTCAGGCATTGACCAAATTTAAAAAGACTAAAATACTCTTAGTCTTAAAACTAAAAACTGAATGACAAAAGTACCCCTAGCTTTCTTCTTCTTCTTCTTCATCTCCAAAACCTGCTCCGCCGTGCGCCACCTCTATTGCGTCGTCGCCTCCGCTGCTCTTTTTCCCTATAAAAGCATACATTGTGCTCTAGATTCCCATTCATTCATACCCAAAAAATCCATAGAAGTTGTTCTAGGGTTCAATCTTTACCATGATGGAAAATAAACCAAGTTTCTCAACCAAGCGAAGGTGATTTATAATCGTATTCATTGAACATTAAAAAAACAAAATAAGAAAATAGAAGAAGAGTGAATTACCTCGGACTACTATACAAACTTGGTGATGGCCGATTCATTTCATATGTTAAAAATGGAACCAAGATCTCAAAGTGTGCCGCCGCCTTAAGCCCCTGCCACCCCTAAGCTCTGTCGTGTGCCACCGCCACTCCGCCATGCGCCGCGGCCAACCCCAACCCCACCTTACGCTCCGGCAGCCCCAGCCCTAAACCCTCCCCACCACCCCTAGCCCTAAGCCCCACCACCACTTCTCCATGCACCGCCAACAACCCCAGCCCCGCCTTAAGCCTCGCCAACCCTATCCATAAGCCCTTCGTCGCAACCCCTAGCCCTAAGCTCTCCCAAATTCCTCAATTTCACATCCTCCATCATCACCATCCAAAGCCTTAAGCACTTAATCAAAACCCTAATCTCTACCCCAGCCCACCACCATCTCCTTCTCCTCAACTTCCGGGATTTTCAGAATACGACCACCAAATCCTCAACTTATCCCCATCCGAAAGTTTTCCGGTGCTAATATCGGAGCGGCTCTAGGGAGGATTTGGGTCGCTGCTGAGAGGATCTGTGACAAAGACAATGCATAAGAAGACAAAAAACATACGTGTAGGGAGAAGAAGATCGAGGAGTGGAAGGCGGGGCCGGAGGAGTGAAGGCGGAAGAAGGTGGAGGATGAGTATCAGCAAAGAGAAGAAGAAGCAATGACGACGAGGTGAAGGTAGCACTACAGTGGAAAAGAGAGCCGAGAAGAAAAAAGATGGATCTGAGAAAGAAGAAGGGGAAAATGGAGTACAACTGTAATTTCACTTTTTGTGAATTTTTATTTTTTAAACACGGGGTATAATAGTCAATTCACAAAATTCCAACCAAATTAATTTTTTCAGGGTTCGATTGGCACTTTTGAGCAAATAATAGGGTTAGAAATGCACTTTTAAATTTTACAAGGTTAGATTGACACTTTTGACCAAAACATAGAGTAAGTTCAGCACTTAACTCTATTAACTTTGACCATAAAATTGAATTAATATAAAAGTATAAATACTATTGTGTTATACCTTTTCAGATTCGTTATGACATATATTTTCAAAGATTCAATGTTTCACAAGTTTTAACTACACTCAATGAAAGACAATAAGGATCAAACACTTTTCAAGTCAACTGTCAAAAGTTAAAGTGTGCATATTGAAATGGGACAAAGGGAGTACAAATTTTTTTTAATGAAAATGCAATAAATATATAATAGCAAATGTAAATTTATAATGAAATTTCTAGAATTATACTCATATAGTCTCATATACAAACATAGTCTAATATACAAAAATATCTAGACATAAACAGTAATAAATCTATTCGCAAAGCACCATATAATAAGAACTGCTTGCATTCTAGTATCAACCGAGGGCATTCACTCTCTTTTTGAAACCTGGGTTATCCAAAACGTCATCATTTTCATTCTATTTAGTTTCTCTAATTTTTTATCGACTCTTTCTTTCTCTTCTTCTGTTTTTCAATCCGTGAAACCACCCGTGAAGCTGTTTTTTGTACCTGAAGGCGCTACGCGAGAGCATCATCTCCAACAAGGCTAATTTTGAGGACGTCACTGATGCTTTCTCCGTTACTTGGGGTGGTAATGCTTATCTTCGTTCCATAACTCAAATTCTTTCCGAATTCGTCCCCAATTGCTTATGCCACTCTGATTTAGGAAGATTTTTAGTCGAGGGACGACGACAACGAGCAATTGACAGTTCCAACGTGAACGGTCCAAGTAATCACAATTCCAAAAATTAACTTTTCATGTACGCAAGCGAGGTATGTTTCATCACTTTCCGACATTTTTTGGTTAATCTTCTCAGTTTTTGAATGATTATTTTGTGATGCATATTATGTTGAGAGTAATTGTCGATGGTGAATTTGATTAAAAAAATGAATTTAATTGATATGTATTTGGACTTCTCTACTTCATATCTGGATATTTCGGGATTCCTGAACACAATTAAGAACAAGAAGCCCAAAAAGAGAGCAAAAAATCAGGAATAGAAAGGTTTATTTCTACATAAGTGGCACATGCTTTTCATTATACTAATTGGAATTCTACAGTTCTACATATCACTAGATTGACAAAACAGATAGGATTACACTAAGAGGAAGCTTCTTGATATAAATCCTCCTAAATCAGTGAAATAGAATAAGGTTTTTTACAAGATGTTGGCATTGTCTTAATTTTGATGTTGATTATATGTTCGATTAGATGTTGGCGCAACAAAGTTAGGTCCAAAGTAGATGTTGGGTTTATCTTAACTTTGAGTTTGGTCCAAAGGAAAATTTTGTTGTTATCTTGGTAATGCTAGATACCTCAGTTAGAAAACTGAGGACTCAAACAATCCAGTTTGATTATAGTTGTGAACTTGTGAAGTACACGAGTTAATGATATTCCTTTGAAATGTTTTTAACTTTAAACTGAACCTCGTAGATTTTATTTGATCTTATTTTTGAAAAGCTTCATTTTTATTCATTCAGGAAACTGGCTCCATTGTGGTGGCCTTTCATGACGACTGTGATTTTACGATCAAGGCTCAAATTGCAGAAAAAAGAGGTGCATCTGGTTTGTTGGTGGTATATAGTGATGAAAGTTAGCTTTGTCGTTTGTAGGCCTACTTCTAGGTTCATGAAAGTTCGTCTTGATGATTTTTTACTACCACATATACACATTTTTTTTATCTTTTGCAAACATGCATCTATCTATCAATGTTCATATGGAAAATGATTTGAGGAATGTTGACATGCTGATATACTTTTCATTTCTTTTGGTGTCTGTTGTGCTCTCATTATTTATTTTAGTAATTCATATTGTTCGTTGGCATAATGAATCATCATTTTAGATAACATAAAGAAGGCTAATAGTATATCAATGTCATTTTTTCCATTTTCTCTCTCTCTCTCAGTAAGTTATGTCTACAATTATGGGAGATCGTCGCCATACCTCTCAAAATTACAATTTATAAGCCATAAATGCTTCCTAACTACAAATAAGTAGATACTAGAAAATCGGGGTCGTCCACGAAGAAGATGAGTCTTCCTAAGGGTTTATGCATATAAGGGTGGATACTAGGCCAAATATAGATATATACACATATGTGTGTGTATAGAAAGTATGTAAAGAGGGGGGGGGGGTTGGTTGGTTTTTCTAAATTACGAATTGAAAGACGAGACAACTATCAAAGTAAAGTAAATATGCTCTCGTGCAACAAGCTACTAAACAGAGAGTAAATCACATATAACAAATCCTTGGGGGCAATTTATTTTCACTTCCAAACCTCTTATAGATCATAGATTAATTCACTCATTCATTCGCATTTAATGTCTATGGAGAATGCTACCACTTCCATTAAAATAGATAGGCATCTTTTTCCTCTTAATGGTAATTCAGAAAGACGTTCAACGACCATTTGCAAACCTCATTAAAAATCACTTTAGGCGTTCAATGACCATAAAGATATTTCATCAATGGTAGTATACAAGAAGGACCATAGATTTGATAACTACAAACATTCTACCAAATGCCTATCCATTTAACCAAATAGAGCATTTATTAGGCTAAACCTAGAAAGATCAACATTCAAGATTCAACCCTGCTTTGCTACCTCATGAAAAATATGATAACAAATCACATTAACATACTCATCTAGCAAGATTAACATCACATTACACCACAAGACGTTCTAATTCCATGTTCTTGGATTTTCATGCCCAAAGTGAGAAGAAATTGTACACTTTCATAACACTCTAACACTCAATCACACAAACACTTCATACACTCAAACAACCCATAACATAAATGAAGTAAACATTAACATTAATAGGACAATAAATTCTCAACAATAAATGTTCATGAAAGGGAAAAATAGAATCTCACTACATGGATTTGGAAGCTTCAATCAATTGCTCCCAAGTGATGAGTTTAGCTGCTATAATTCATACTAAACATTAACAAAAATTCAAACATAATCTAAGATGAAAATAAGATGAAAATGGAAGAAACTAGGGTTTTGAAAGTGCAGATGTCGGGAAAGAAAAGTGTGTGAATGAGAGAGGATAAGATGGTATTCATAGTACAAAAAAGTCGAAAAAAGTAAATATGCGCAGCGAGTCGCGACAGGCAGAGTTGGCTGCCCTTCATTGCCTTCTTCTTCTTGTCTAGTTGCAGTCATCTCTGCTTCACGTCTTTAAATCTTTATGGTCTTCAAATCTTAAATGCAAGTCTTCAAATATTCAAAGCTAGTCTTCAAAGTCTTCAAACAATTCCATTGTCATACAAAATTATCTAGAAAAGTAACAAGAGCGCAAAAGTCGCTCTTAACTCTCCTTAGAAAATTGCAAGGGAAAATGCCACATCTAGAACACAAAAGTATACAAAAATGAATACAAAAGATCCCAAAATCACCGTATAATATGGACACATCAAATTATGATGCTTAACCACTCAGATTATGTTGCGATAATTTATTCTTCTTATATTTCTTTCTCTAAATGCTACGTTACCCCTATAATTTAGGTTTATTCTGTTGGAAACTTTGAGTCTGTCTTATAATGCCATTCTCAAAAATTATTAAACTGGAGTACTACCTTCATCCAGGCATAAAAATATCAAGTTGTAACTGACTGATGAATGTCATTTGGCTAATTAAACATGACTTTTTCGGGGTTTATAACTGCTTGATGTTAGATTTGAATAGGACTCATTTTTTTAGCTATTTAAGTAGTTTTTAATTTTAATTTTTGTGTGTGGTGAATTGTGTCTCCTCTTCCATGATAAAGTAGTGCATTGATATGCCTTAATCATATTTATAAAGAACATTGATTCTCTGGAGTAAATAGAACATTAGAGATGTACTTGATTCCCGTGCTTGGTTACATATAGAAATGGTTTGAATTGCTTGACTAAGAGTCTCTGGAAAAAAGCTCTGGATTGATTGAAGAGTCGTGTTTATACATATAAAAAACATTGCTATAAACACGACTTCTCTAAAGGAACGAGCTCATCAATCATATGGATTTCATAGTATGAGTGTGTCTTTTTTCCCCATTTTTCTTAGCATTACTGCTTTGGAAGAATCTCTTTTCCTATGGAATTTTGATTAAAATTGTAGCAAAGTTCATATGAAAAAGTACGAGTACATTTTCTAATTAGTAGGCAAAAATACTAGCATACACGATGTCTTGTATTATATATTTTTCCCTGTGTAGGTTAATGAAAGTGAAATTTAAAACCTGATGGTTTGACGTGGTTGTATTTGATAGGTTATTGAAAGTGCACATTGTCTGGATGGTTGTCCTCAAATTGTAGCTAACATGATCCCGGTGATACTTTTGTAGGTTATATATCACGAAAGAGATCCCAGAACGTCTTATTTGTACTAAAATTTCATTGCCAGGTACTATACTAAGTTTGTATATTGGAAGTTTTACTTTTTAGTGTTAATTGTGAGAATGTGAAATGAAAGAGTCGATCGCAGGTGACAGTCGGGCTCAGTGATTCTTGCTATATCTAAGTATCAGTATTGGTTTTCTTTGAAAATGGTTTTTGTTGAACGAGAGTGTGGAGATCCAATGGATGTTTGTTGGTTTAAATTTGTTTTGTGAAGAGAGGTGGCTACACTATACCAGTTCTTGGTTATACAGGTAACCTAATGTTACAATGTTTATTGTGTTCTTTAAGAGTCGATATAGGTGCACTTTTGTATTTTAAGCCATTTTGTGCTATTTTATCTTGATTTCTCATTGATCTTCAATGCTAAACAGTATTTTTGGGTACTTTTAAATTTAGAATGCAAAAGTTAAGAATGTGTTAAACAGATATGTTATTATGTTTGAACGAGAACTTATATACTAGTGTTTTAAAGGATCGATTGACATCATTAGAAGTAGTTTATGCATGGAAAAGTGGAAACTGAGACATGTCTACGCCATTTTCAGGAAGCTACAAATTCTGGTGATTGTGATGCAAGTGTAGCTTTTGATGACTCCATGTTTCAAGATTATTATAATTTTGACATTTATGTGAGATGCACTTTACTTGCAACAATTAGCTTTCTTTCATTGGTTATTTTTTGGGATATTATTTTACTTATTGCTCTTTGGTTATAAATATTCCAACGCATTGGTGTTTATTTTAGACTCACACAACCTCAAAAAGAAAAAAGGCTCGGTAAAAGTTATAACTGCAAAGTGTAGTTGATACTGAATTGGAGAATGCCAGATTTTGTCACATTCGTTCTTTAACTATTTCAAGAATTTAGCTGGCCTTTTTGTTAAAATTCTAACAATTGAGTGTTTTGTAATTTAATGTCAACCTACTGCATGCTTAATAATAAGATGAACTTTTCATGCTCTCAGATACATACGACTCTATCTTTTAGAGTCCTTACGCATCTATCCACAACTTCCATTACTCATTAGGCGTGCTTTGGTATCTGATACATTACCTGGTATGCTTCTATATTAAGCTCAACATTATGGTATTCCCTTTGTACCCTGAGGCTCGACGACCCCCCATACGTGTCGATGCCTAACTGGTTGTTTAAGCAAGCGAATTTTGGATGCTCCTAAGTGAGATGAGGAAATTTCAAAAATACCCTTTCATCCATTTTACTTTATTTTCCCAACTACCAACATCACCTCCATTAATTCTTTTCCTCCATTAATCATTTTCCTCCATAAACACAATCGACACTGCAAGGTGGAGCAATCTATGAGTTCCGACCAATGAACGACATTGGGTGAAGCCTTGGCGGACAGAGGAGGAGTGGCGAACAGAGACGATGCAAATGACCGAATCAGGAAACGACACCACCGCGCTAGTCTCCGGTGAACGCCGAGCCTAGACCACCGCCGCTGTGACATTTCCGTTGACCATGAGCGGTCAGAACCACCTAGAAGTTATCATCTCTGGTGACCACTGAGCTAGCATCTCTGAAACGCGCCGCTACTAGCATCTCTGGGAGGTTGGGTATGGGGTGTAGGAGTTTTGGGAAGTTGTCTTCTCCGTTGACCACTGAGCTAGCATCTTAGAAACACGCTCTTACTTCTAAGTAATCAACTCTAAATTACTCTAGAACATGTACTAGAGCCTTTTAACATTTCACCGAAAAATTCATTTATTTTCTATTTCAGTATTTATGCCAGATTATTAAAAATTGTGTATTTCGGAGAGAAAGATAATGTTGTAACATTTTTTTGGATTTATTAATAGGCACCGGTATTTTGGTTTATTTTTCTAATTCCCGATACCCATAAAATTTCTAGCACTAGTATTGTTCTCCGAACACTAAACTATCGGTACCTATGTACCTATTTTCAGTAGTGTATTTTTACACATCTTGAAAATTTTATGAAATAATTATATAGTAGACTAATGTAACTATATGCTCTTTATGTTGTGAATTTATAATTTTGGATTTTGACATAGAGCCTCTTTAAAAAAAATGATCATAAAACATCTTTAATTTATTTTGTGCAAGAAAAATTCAAAGATTAGTGTGCTCTTGTATATATATATAAGAATCATATGATAATACAACAAAATAAAGTATAATGTACAAATATATTTTGAAATTCAAATTTTCATTAATAAAAAAATCTAAAATTATAAAACAAATAAAGAAACAAAGCCTAGTCCCCCTTTCCCAGCCCAACCCAGCTGAAAAAAACCCATCCAGCCCCACATTCGTTCCCCTACCATCACCACCAGCCCCGACAGAACTAGGCGTAATTAAGATCCACTCTCTCCCTCTCTCCTGAAATTCACACTCTCTCTCTCTCTCTCAAAACCTAGAAACCCTAGTTCTCGGCGGCCTCCGCCACATCCACCACCTTTGTCGGCGGCCCCCACCCATTCCCATCTTCCTAAAACCCCTACCCCCACACCCAACCTCCCAGAGGTGCTAGTAATGATGCGTTCAGAGATGCTAGCTCAGTGGTCACCAGAGATGACAACTTCTCGGTGAATCTGCTCGGTGAGCAGTGTTCACAGCAGACCGCTCGTGGTTACCGGAGATGTCACACGGGCGGTGGTCTCGGATCAGCGTTCACCAGAGATTAGCATAGTGGTGTCGTTTCTTGATCAGCTCATTTGCACCATCTCATCCTGCCTCTCCTTCTCTGTTCTCCAAGGCTTCAACCAACGCTGCCCTTTGGTCGACACTTCTAGATTGCCCCTCCTTGAGGTGCCGATTGTGTTTATGTAGGAAACAGATTAATGGAGGTGATGCTGGTAGTTGGGAAAATAAAGTAAAATGGCTGAAACAATATTCTTGAAATTTCCTCATCTCATTTGGAAACCCCTCAAATTTTGCAAGCTTCAGCAACCAGGTAGGTGTCGACACGTATGAGGGATCGTGTATCCCTGGGGTTGTTTTATGAGTGTAGGATTAGAAAGATATCATCCAAACGATATCTGGATATTTGTGTACTTGCTTGCAATTGGAAAATTATTAGCCAAATAGTCCTCAACATAACCTGTACGAATGTGCCATCATTCCTCTAGATAATTGAGTAGATTAAATGTACTATTGTTATACTGGTTGTGCAGATCTTCAAAATTGTAAAAAAAATTAAGCTTCAATGACGATCAAATTAAATTGAAGAAAAAAATAGAGAAGATAAAAAGAACAGAGAGTCATTGTTAAAAGAATATAGAGGAACACCTACAATACAATGGTAAGTTCATGTTATTACATTGAAGTTCATAATAGTTACCTACACAGCACTAACCAAAACTATTTCCGATTTTCTCTCTCCGCGTGAAAACCAAAAGCTCCCAACACGGCCAACTCTCTAAAACCTAGGGGGTGTGTGGGGGGCCCGCTGGCTCCACAAGTGGTCCAGTGACCCCCTTCTCGCTCTTTATTGTTTTTTTCTTTCTTCCCATCTAAGTAGTTCTGACGCAATCGCACCACCTCACCTCGTCTCCGATTGGTACGACCGCCTCGCAACGTTGCCACGCTGAGCTGAAGACGCCAAGCAGGTGAGCCAGCATCGCAGAAGAAGGCCACAAGATATGGTCTGCTTCCAACCGAAGAAGAAGTTCAGGTTAGTATGCGTCGGAGCTTGACTGGCGTCGATCGGACGAACGACGTCAATTTCGTACGAGTCGACCGAACTAGCGCCGGAGAAGGGTTGGTGATGAGTGGAAGAAGAGAGAAGCTCGGCATGGTAGCGGTGGCTTTACGAAGGTGGTAGGTGGCTCCGGCAGGGGTCACTGGTTCCAAGCGAGGGGAGGGGTCTCATGATGGTGATAGCTGATACTCGACGGTGTGTAATGGCTGCGGTTGGTGGTTCCCGTCGACGGTATCCAAATTTCGGCAGTGTGTCACGGCGGCGGGGATGCCTCTCAACGGTGGTAGCGGCATACACCGGGGGTCATCGTCTTATTGAGATGCTTGGTGGTAGAGAGGTAGATTTCCCAAACTCAGCCCTTCCAGAAATTCAAGTCTAAAGTACATCCAGCGTAACATTTTTTACATCTTATCCCTTACATTTATTCCTAATGCTCTACCGTTAATTCGTCCGACACATATCCGTCATAGTCGGCTGTAGCCACGACAACCTCATGGTGGCTGTGACGGAGAGATGATACAATTAGTGTCAGTAGTGATGATAAATTATGGGCAGCAGTCAAAATAGGTCATCCCATGGTGGGTACATGGTTTGGCTCACTGAAAAATAGGAAAATGGGTCTTTCTGCGGTATTAGGCATTTGATGAACAGAGTTTTCTGGCGCACGACAGAGTCCCAACTGATGGCAGAACCACATCTGCAAATGGTTTGGATAGCAGTACTCCTAAGTCAATATTTACGAATGTTAGAAGAATTGCGCTAAAGTTTGACTTCCTTGGATGAAAGAAGGGATTATAATTTTAGTTGCTTTTTATGTTTTTACTTTCTAGGTGCGACGTTGGTGCTCTTACGACTCTTGTGGGACTTAGGTTTTTTCTTCGGCTAATTGGAGAAATCCGGCGACAACCTCCAGAATGGTTCTCAATACTAGAATTACAGAGTTGTGGCAACCCGATGGAGATTAACCTGGCCAACTATGAATAAACATGGAGGCATGCAGTACCGAACTGCCCAAACTAAAACTGAATAGCTCTCGAAACTCTTTCAACAAGCACTCTCCACTATTGTTTAGAGAAATCCAGCTTCAGCCTCTTCATTGGTGCCGAGAAACTACAGAGTTGTTGCAACCTGGTGAAGACGAAAATTGAAGGCCAAATAGTAGATTGCCTATATGGCATGTGGACCTAATGATAGGTATATTTGTGGTAGGCTCACACCACAGTGTGTGAACCAAAGAATATGTTCAAGTTTAGAAAGCTTGTAATATATTAGTTACAGTTGTTAGGTAGGATTGTGCGGGCTAAACGTGACACAAATGTGTAACTATCTGTAAAGTAGTGAGAATGAGAACACCCTCAACCAAAAAAAAGTTACCTACCCAGCTTGATTGCTAAAGAATATGTAGCATCAGTTATACAGATATCTCCTTACATTGCACCTTTCATTTTCGAGTATTTGAACGAAAAGTTATTCCATCTTACTTTATTTTTATTTTTATAAACAATCATTCAGAAGGCTGAATTATGACATCCTTAGTTTATTTAGACAAAGAAAGGAAAAAGCTTCTGAAATACATATCCAATCCATTTCATGATTTCACTGCCAAAAGATAAAGCCCCGTGGCTTTTCAAACCAATTCATATCACACCTTGGGAACAATATCGAAGAACCACCAAATTCCCAACTAAAAAGAAACAAAGCTTCAAATAGTTATTATTTGGATGCTCATTCATCTTCACAAAAGCACACCTGATGAGATGCGATGCGCAGGCTGTCGAGGTGGGATGAAAATTCTGGTAATTTTTACATTTGAAGTTCCCATTTCACATGACCCGTGTTCACCACCACTAACTTATACCCATGAACATT
>JAULKM010051923.1:0-12702 GCA_032355605.1 Rubia tinctorum
AAAAAGAGTATAGTGTTGACCTCCTCAAAATATTAAACTAAGAAAATAATAATAAATGATATTTTGACCTCTTATCACGTCTATTATCGTTCTTGAGATTGCAAGGATATGATTACTTTTCTCCCTTCTAGGACTCGACATTGATGTCCGAGTTTCATTGAGAAACCTTGTATCTCGTGCAAACGAAAGTAGCCTCTTTCCCCCGGCTCTTCCATTTACCCAAGTGAGAAGGAAAGACAAAGACCTTCTATTTTTCTCCCTTCAAGTGAGGGTGATAGTGTTCTCGATGGATTTTCCACTATGAGATAAATTGTACAACGAACGAAGCAATTTTTACTTTAGCTTGATCCCAAATGTCTTACATCTCGTCATAAATATCACGATGTTAACCGGAACATTGGGATGCACTTGCGCTGAGCTGACTTAAAACTTAGTTCTTAGAGACTCAACCAGTACTTCAATGAAGGTTGAAGTGTAGATACCTATGTCCTTCATCGCTACAGAAACTTTTATGTGGTGAAGTTCCAATCAAGGGAGGAAGCACTAGCAACACTCCGTCGAAGCCATTACTCTATGTCTGGAGGTCTCTTAACTTTCAAGATATTGGGAGCAGATTTCTCAATGAGGAGAATTAATGTGTAAAAAGTGAAGATCAATGAACATATCCACGGTTTACCAACGGAGGATTTTGCATTGCATGCAACAATCAAAGTGGCACACATGGTGAGAGATGTTATAGACATGGATATCAATCCAAATCATACATCAAATATAAAGTATCAACGAGAAACTCTCTGGATCAAACCAAATGACCCCCTCTTGTTAGGTTTTTATGTCAATTTTCTTGATGACACTAGAATTTGGGTGGACATCAGGTATGAGCGTATTTACAATTTTTGTCGTAGATGTGGGGTCATAGGTAATCCATTTCAGCGCTACCCAATTTGGACCAGTTTATGATGGATTCCTGCAATGAACTATGTGGGTCCAATAAACCCAGGAGAAGGTGGTCATAATCGAGGTGAAGGAGGTTTTCATCATAGGCATTTTGATCCTTACTTTGGAAGATGGAGACATAATTCGCCGCCTGTGCCACTAGGTCCACCTTTAATGCCTACTAATATCCTTCCAAATGGTTATTTACCAAATAGATTCCATAATCCACAAAGATATGGGCATTTATGAGTTGATACATAGGAGGACATGTACTTGGATATGCACATTGGTCCATGGCTGGAAAATGCCATAATCAATGCACCTGAACAACATCAGCTGCTATAAGAGCTTTCGGTACCACAACCACAACAAATGATAATCATGGATGAGGAGCCATAAATGGAAAAACAATAGGTGTAAGTACAACTGGATAGATAACCTGCTGAAGAACTACACCAAATGGGGGAGGAAACACTTGACATCAATGGATTTGAGTTCACGGGGACTGTCCCTATACAAATGGAGAACCTGAAAGGAAATAAAGAGAATGTTCACCAACTTTCTACAAGCATAATATGTTCGAAACCTGATCTCAATCACCAAATGATAGGCCTTGAAGTGGATACAAACCTGAAGCGAACTTCTCAAGTCAACAAAGTTGTAAGTTTGGAGGTAGCAAATACTATAGTGGTGCAGTCACAACAGGATCTTATTGTTCTGGATGGCACAATTTCAGACTCACTCAGCAAAAGAAACAACATTCCAAGTGTTAACTTGGAAAAGAAAAACTAAAAAACAAATCGAGGGTGTCAACTCTTCTCACAAAGAAAAAGATTGTAAAGTAGATGACATGGATTTAATACAAGATCATTTACAAGATGCAGAAAGTGAAGTTCAATTCAAGATTAAAAGTTGAGGTGATGAGAAAGGCTTCATAGAATGGGAAAGCCAAGAGTAGGTTGCTTATCAAACAAGTATGCAGTCAATTAGGAGACGGTGGTGCTGATTTCATTAACAACGTTACTATAGGGGAAGTGACTAAGATTAAAGAATATTCACAAAAAATTTGGAGCCCTAACCCTAAAGCAGCTGCACGGAGAGCGAAGATAACCATTACTCTGAGCCATTCTGATATGATTCTTATAAACCATCTCATATGAAAGAACAGTGTGGAACTAAAAAATAAGAGAGCCAAATTGCATGATGATGACAACTTGAAGGATTCAGATGTTGCATCACCTCCAAAAAGGGAAATAATTAAGATGTTCTTTTCCTACCCAAAAAGATCCACACTGCTTGGGAATCAGAATGAGGGCCGAAGGGGAGAAAAAGAACCTGGAGAAGTGAGCACCAATAAATACAATGGATATTGGAAATCAAGTGTAGAATCAAAAATATAGACTAAAGAAACATTACTGGGACAACTGAGCCAAATCAGCTCCCCAATCAGCCATGACGTAGGGGATTGAACAACGACTCTACAAAGATATTTATCAACCGACTGATGAAACAATGGAGTTCATCAATCATTTATCGGTTAGAAACAAAAACCCAAGAGAAGGATTTCATAAACATAATGGAATCTTCATAATTCTTAAATACTCATTTTGTGGAACCTGTGGGTAGATTAGAAGGGTTAGCAATATTATGGTCTGATGAAGTCAATCTTAGCATATTATATAGCTTTTCAAATTCTGTCTTTGTTTTAGTCTCAAATGTTAATGGGGTTAGTTGGTGTCTGGGTTTTGTGTATGTCCCCCCTTCAGAGTCAAGGCGTTCAATATTTTGGGAATATTTGTCTATGTTAATTTACCTATTTTCAAGACTACCCACTTGTAATGTTAGGTGATTCTAATTTCTTAGCCTCTCAGAGAGATAAGAGAGCATGCCTACCAGTATATCTGACCAGAACTAAATTCATTTGGAGTTTGATTCAACAACATTCCATTCAGGAAGTTCCAAACAAGTGACGGTGGTTTAACTGGACTAATAAGAGAGAGCACCCTTATACTAAATTGGTGAGACTAGATAGAGCTTTCATGAATCAAAAGTGAGAGATGCAATTTTCTGAAGCTAAGGTGATCAATCTTCCTATTCTAATATCTTATCAAGGTCCCCTAGTGTTGCACTTACATCACAAAGATAATAAAGCTCAGAAGATTAAAAGATTTGAAGCTTACATCACAAAAAATGAAGTTACAGACCAAATAATTAATAAAGTATGGAGTTCATTGTGTCCGATTTATCCTCAACAACATCAGCATGATCTTATTGAGACCAAGGATAAGAAACTAAAAGAAGCTCTTAAGCATCTTTGAACCTAGAGGTCCAATCATATGGCAACTTAGCTAGAATGCTCAAATACCTAATGGCTCGATTACAGAAGCTATCGCTTGGGGAATGTTTGATCTATAATTTGGGGAGAATTCAAGAAGCCTTTCGAGAATTATAGGATGTGGAGCAGAAATTATTATACTACTGGCAACAAAAAACTAAAGTAATCTAGCTGAAGTTTGGGGAAAGAAATACAATGATTTATCACCAGTGGGCTTCCAAAAGGAAAAATACAAATCTATTTCAAGGAATTTATTCAGCAACCAATCAACATCCCGTTGTACAAGTGATTACGGAGCATGTTAAATCAGTATATGTACTTGAGAGTGGTACCCACGGGGACCTCCTGGTGACACATTAGAGGGTCATCATTTAAGTACAAACACAAGGACCTTAAATTAGGAACAAATTTCAAATTTGAGCAAACATTTTTCTTCATTCGAAGTTTCAAAGGCTTTAAGGGACATGAGCTCCTGGGGAAATATCCAGGAGAGGAAGGGCCACCAGTGAGATTCTACGAAAGGTAATAGAACATCTTAGGGTAAGATATTACTCAATCTATTATGAATATCCTCAGTGGAGACCCAAATCCTATATCCTGGAATAGGACCCAACTGATCATGGTCCCCAACAAGAAGCTACAACTTCAACCGTCTGATTTCCAGGAAAGGATGGGTTACCAATAGTATTCTACAAAAGGTACTGGAACATCTTAGGGAAAGATATTACACAACATGTTATGAATATCCTCAATGGAAACCCATTGCCTATATCCTGGAATAGGACCCAGCTGATCATGATCCCCAACAAGAAGCTACCACTTCAACCGTATGATTTCAGGCCAATTTCCCTTTCCAATCTTAAATATAAAATCATTGCAAAGGTATTAGCTAACATACTGAATAGTCATATTGCTACCATAATTTTATATGGTCAAAATGGTTTTGTGCCAGGACGTAACAATTTGAAAAACATGTTGCTAGCCCACAGGGTTCTGGAGTTCATGAGGAAATATAAAAAAGTGATACAGGGATTTGCAGCAGTGAAGTTAGACATGAGCAAAGTATACGACCGTGTTCCATGTAGTTTTTTGGAGAAGGATTTGCAATATATGCATTTTCCTAAAAACTGGATTGATCTTATAATGTACTGCGTCCAAACAATTACATATCAGGTGGTTGTTAATGGCACTCAGTCTACCGTTTTTACACTAAATAAAGGTCTCCGGTAGGGCTGCCCTCTATCACCGTACCTGTTAATTATTCTGTAATAATATATGTCTTCTTGGCTAGAATACTAACTCACCATGAATCAAAGTCTTGGAATACACATATCTAAAGGAGGTCCCAGGATCAGTGATCTGATGTACGCGGATAACTGCATTCTATTCACCAAATATTCATATCAAGTGATTAATAACATTGCGGAGACTACTGATCTCTATAATACTCACCAGCATATGTAGCAGTTCACCAGATTTACCTTTAACATACATGGTTAGGGAGTAGGAGGCAAATATTTTTGTATGAAATAGTGTTTGGCACAAATAAGAAGGTAATTTTCCAAAACCTGGTTCAAAGATTCAGGGAAAGATGCTCTCTTGGAAAACCAAATTGCTTAACCTTCGGGAACACTAAATCTAGCTAAGCACGTCCTTGCGTCTATTTTTTATATCATCTTAGCATTTTCCTAATACCAAAAGCCATTGTTAAGAAACTGGATAAGATTATAGCACCCTTCATCTACGGAGGCACTTTACAGGGCCATCAGATTCACTGGAAATCGAGGAAAACTATCACGAAGTCTAAGAAGCAAAGAAGTCTGGGAACTAAATAAGCTTTGGGCTTGAATGATGCACTATTAGTCGTGCATGCATGGATAACAATGACAAAGGATCGGAGCCTAATTACTCGGACGTATAAAACCAAATATCTGAGGCATGGACATCTTAAAACAGCTATAACGAGGAGTGCATATTCTTGGGGCTAGAAGTCCATCTTATCGTTGAAGCATATTATAACAGACAATCTTTCCTTGATTATGGTTAATGAAGAAAGTATTTGACTTATTGATAAATGGATACCAAGTCAGGATAACCCAATGGCCTAAGACTCAGTAACTCAGACTTCCACGAGTTTAAAGGTGTCACACCTCATCAATCCTGACCGCACTTGGAGATCACCACTGCTAAGATCAATTTTTCCTGCATAGGTTGTCTAACATATTTTATTAATGCATATGAATAGATCTACAACTTGAAATCATCAACAACCGTGGGGACCCAATCCAGATGGCCAACATACAGTGAAGAAGGGTTATTACTTAACCATGAACAGAATCTGACGTTCCCTTATGAATCCTGATGAGACATCAAATGCATTATTTTCTGAAGCAATTAACAAATATTTTGCTATCTTTTTGTTGGAATATTTCTATATTTAGGTATATTTACATCATAAAGGTTTAAATAACCATTTTCTATTTTCATATCTAAATCCTTCATTTTGTAACATATTTTGAGTCTAATGGATTTTTTGCCCTTATGAGCATTTAGGTTCCTTTTTGTGAGCTTAATTTGTGTATTTCTCATAAGCACTTCGGAGTTGTTTAGTGAAGGTTATTCACAAGGATATTAGAAGATGAAGGCTATGAGTCAAAGCATGGTAGAAAATAAAAGGGACGAATACGGAAGATAAAGAAGCGGATGAATTGTGATCCGGAAGTTTGAACTGAGTTTTATGAATGATACAAGAAGAACTAACCTCCGAGAGTGGAACCATTGCATTCTTCTTCTTGAGCGCTATAAAATCGACTACAAGAACTCTCAAATCGGATCAACGGTTCACCTATAGCAATGCGTTGAAGTTGAAGAAAAGAGCAACTAACCGGGCGCGCAGCCCACACACCTAGGCGCACGCCCACGTGCCCCAAGAAAGGAGAAAAATTAGCCCTTGGTTGTAGTGCGCGACCAATCACTCTGCTACATTTTGACATTTTTTTTGCCCCATTCTTAACCACTTAGACTATAAATAACCCCTTTCTTCCCCATTGGATAAGCCCGACTTGGTGGCTCCAAAGCCCTAGTTTTTCCACTTCTCCTTCAGCTTTTTCTTGTTTCTTTGTAGATTTTTATTCTATGTTATGAGTTTTGATTATCTAAGATAATTCTCTTCTTGGGAGCAATTGAATGAAGTTTCCAAGCCAATGTGGCGAGAACCTCTTAAACTCATTTATGAATCTAGATTATTTTGCATTTATTGTAATATGAATGTTGTAGATTACTTCATTTATGTGATAGGTTGTTTGAGAATATGAACTGTTTATATGATTACATGTTAAGAGGTTAGAGATGTGCACAATTTCTTATATCTTTGGCATGAAATCCAATAACATGGAATTAGAACTTGTTGTTGGGTAGATGATGTTAATATTTCTAGATGAATACAATAATGTAGTTTGTTGTTATGTTTATCCTAAGGTAGCACTAAAAGGTATAATCTTAAATGTTGATCTTTGTAGGTTAAACCTAATGAATGATTTGTTTGGTTAAATGGCTAGGTATTTGGTAGAATACTTATAGTTGCTATCAAATCTATTGGTTCTTTGTGTATGATGTCATTGATGAAATACTTGTATGCGTTGTTTTTCTAAAGTGATCGTTGTTGAGGTTTACAAATAGTCGTTGATCAGTTTTGTAAATTACTCTTAAGAAGAACAGAATGTTTAGCTTCAAAATGGAAGTTTTAGCATTCACAATAGGTAATCAAGGTGATTGAATGAGTTATTGTTTCCAAGATCTATAAGAGGCTTGGAAGTGGAAATTAATTGCGCCCAAATCTTTGTCATTTGCATTTTTATCCTTTTCCTTAGTTTGTTGTATGATTAGTATAATCACCTTAGTTTTCTAGTTGTCTTGTTTTTCAATTCATAACTTAGGAAATTCAAACCAATCCCCTCCCCCTCTTCTTGCTTATATATGTGTGTGTATGTGTATATATATAGCTATGCTTATACTTTTATACATGAACCCTTAAGAAAATCTCTCTTCTTCGTGGATGACCCCAGTTTACTACTATCTACTAAGTTGTATTTAGGATGCATTTAGGGCTCTAAAATATACATTTGAGAGGTACGTTAACGGCCTCTCAAATCCACAGGAGAATCAGGTGGCTGAAGAGAAACTTTGGAACAAGGTTTGAAGCCTTAAGCTTTCCACAGAAGATTCAAATATTCTTATCGAGATTGTTGTTAAATGATTTGCAAACGCAGAAAAATAGAAACAAGAGGAAAGTAACGGAAGATCCCATTTGTACTAGATGTGGGCTCACAACTTTTTCATCAATGTGAAACGTCAAAATGAATCTGGAGAGCCTCTTCCTTTGGCTTTGATTTTGGTCAAGGAAATCGGCTTTCTTTCAATGATTGGTTTAAGCAATGGCTGAATTTGGCACCAGATATTTCATCCATTCAATAATCAGTATTTATCCTATGGAAATGTGGAAAAACAAGGAATGTGGAAAGTCACGCGGGGCGAATATACGGATCCAAAATGGAGCTGGGAGATGGCTAGGGATACCTTTGCCTTCTGTGCAAAATACTTCACAGAAGAATGATCATCTGAGAAATGTCAGGGACCAGATTCTGGACAGCGACAAGAGCATATTGGAAATCAAAACACTATACGCGACACTGAACATACACAAACTCAGCCAGGGGCATAACCGGGGGCGAGGGGTGCTGTCGCCTTCTCTGGGATCTGAGGGCCGGAATTTAGGCCTTGGCACCGTCAAAATCCATCAATTCCGCCCCCTCCCCCTTACAAAACGTCCTGGTTCCACCACTGAACTCAGCTATTGAGATCAGCTTGCATCTTTCTTGATGGATCCGTTCAGAAAAGAAGTTCGATAGGCACAACTACATGGAAAATTACATCACCATGAACCATCTTCCGCTATCATTTGGGGAACTGATATCTTCGTGGAAGCTTCCCCCATTCAGGCGGAAATGCAAACATGTTGAAGAGCAATCCAAGCTGCGGCCAGAAGATTCAATGAGGCGATATCTTCAAGGATTCTACAATCCTGGTAAGGTCTACCAATAACCAAAAGTTTGTCTCATGAAAGATTAAAGCTTAGTACATGAGATCCAGTTCTTTCTTCGTCTTATTTTTACCAATTTCCAAATTAAACATCTCCCTAAAAGTTTTCTTTTTGATGTACACGAATCCACCCTCCACCTAGGGAGGCAATTAGGTAACATATGTTGATCTCGGTCTGAATGTAAATGGCTTTTCAAAAATATAAAATAGAAATACATCACCATAGTGTGGAAAATGTTAAATTAAAATACTTATGCAATAAAGGTAAACCGTACACGTGCCGTCCAATTCGAACCGGGGTTTGAAACCAAACTTCTCCGCGAAATGGCCTAACTAGGAACGGCAGACTCAAGGCTCGGGCTTTAAGCAACCTTCGCATTTCCTGCTGAGATCCCAAGTCTCCAAGTGGTGATTCCGGCTCCTCCTTTTTTGGAATACGAAGTCTCACGATCAGTACATAGACCGGCCGGAGTAAGTGTTTACATAATCTTCTTCTGTACGAAGAAAAGATTCATCAAAATAATGAGTCACCATTGATATCCACACATATGAGATTGTCAAATGTTCGGCGGCAAAAGAAAAGGAAGGAAACTCCATGGACCATAACCCAATCAATGTTAAAAATACTCCCTCTGGTTTCTTAACATTGACTTCCTTTCCATTTTGGATTGATTTTTTATATTGACTTCTTTCCATATTTGACAATTCCTAGATTGTTTCATCAACTCAATTTACTTTTTTTTTCAATGCAATTCTCATAATTCATTTCATTCTTTATTAAAAAGAGTGCCAAAAAATAATAGTCAATGTTAGAAAATCGATGGGAGTAATTGATTAGGGATCTGGTCATTATGTACTTCCCAACTCAAAAAGTGCCAAGTGTCCTTTTACTTTGGCATCATCCATAAAACAAATTGGTACGTGTAAGAGCACAAGGGAAAAAGGGATGGTTATTCTTAGCCTAGAACCAAATCTGGAAGAATCCTCCTAAATTAAAGAGATTTTAGTGATGTCATTTGAGAGCTCCGTTTCGCTGGCCCTGTAAAATCAAACCGTGTGGGCTGCATGACCTGTTTAGTTTACTAATTAATTTCGTAGTGGGAGTAATAATTAAATCTGATGATGAGGAATACTCCCTCCCATTTTTTTCTTCATTTCATTGGATGTGACATCATAGGTTTAGGTGTTTGAATTTAAGTGAATGAAATGAGTGGATGAAATTGAATTTAGAAAGAAAAAAGTGAAATGAGCGGATGAAATTGAATAAATCTTGCTATAAAAGAAAAATGTGTCAAATTCACAAAAACAACCAAAAAAGAAAGTGTGTCACATTCAATGAAACAGAGGGAGTATCGTTATTCTTTTCTTTTTTGAATGTTTTTTTATGTTGATATCTTGCTCTTTTGGTAAATTCTACTTCATCCGTTTTTCTATTTATGACATCATATGTTTAGGTGTTTGAATTTAGGTGAAAACATGAATGGATGAAATTGAATGTAGAAAGTAAAAAAAAAGTAGAATGAGTGGATGAAATTGAATGAATCTTGCCAAAATTGGAAAGAGTGTCAAATAAAAGAAAATATCTATTTATAATAAATGTTACATAAATAACAAAATAGAAAGAGTATATTATTTTCATTCACTAAATATTTTTTCTCTTCTAATATAATTTCTTTTACTCATTTTACTTCTTTTTTAAAATTAGAGTCTGTCTTTTGAAATACGGTCTTTCCATAAGTCATGGAAAGACCAAGGTTTAAAGTGTAAATTAGAAGAAATTAAGATAAAAATTCCGGGTTGCATGAACCGGTTTATAAAATTTATAACTACTACACGTTGCATAATAAAACTTTAATATTGCAACAAATACCTTTTAGCTTTTATTATTCTAATTAAACCCCGTCTTTCGATAAGTTTATGGAAAGACCGTCTTTTCCAAGATTTTGTCTTCTAAACATCATAAATAAGCGATGCCTTGGCCCTAAGTGATTGCCAGATGTCTCGAAAGTACTTTAGGCATTTTATTTAGAGACAAGTGTTAAAATGACTATAACTTTAGTCTGAAAATGTCAATATAATCATGTAAAATGAGAAAGTGCAAAAATAACCCTAATTTTATAATGTATGTGTCAATCTAATCCTGTACGCCGTTGACTTCAATTATCAACGGGAGATTTAATTGGAATTCAAGGAAATGACAATTTTACCGCGGGATTAAAAATGAAAAAAAGAAAGAAAACACTTTTTTTCTTTTCTTCAACCACGATATCCGCCGACACATAAACCAAGAGTGGAAACAACGCATCTTTCTTCCTTAACGAACCACAATCTCCTCTGTCAACACATAATTCTTTCTTGTGCGGCGGTGGCTCTGATGTTGAACGATAGGGATTTTGTGCAGCGGTGGCACCAGGGATGGGTTTCTCCACCTCTTATTCTTTTTGCCTGAGGGGGATTCGTCGTCAGGGGTGGGTTTCAACCCCTTTTCTTCTAATCTCCTGAGGGGGCTTCGTCGTCGAGGGTGGGATTCGATCCCTTTTCTTCTCGTCGTCAGAGTGGTGTGTTTAATTCGTGCAACGGTGGCTTCGGGAGTGGGTTTTGTCGCCTGTGGAGAAGACGATTGGTGGCGGGGAGTACAAAACGATAAAACCCACCACCACTCGACAAGGACGAGAGGAGGAGAAGACTAAGTTGATCAAAGATGTCGGGTCTGGGCAGGAGGTGGCAGAGGCAGGTGTTGAGGTAAAGGGTATTTTTATCATTTCATATCTGCTCAACACGTTAATTGTTGAGTCAACGCCATAATATTATCAAAAGGTTATAACTGCACAATTCATCCTAAAGTTAGGGTTATTATAACACTTTCTCGTTTTGCAGGATTATATTGGCACATTTAGCCTAAAGTTAGGGTTAAAAGTGTAAAAATCACTTTTATTTAAATATTATACTCCCTTCTATTCACTTAATTTTGACACACTTTCTATTTTCGTAGAAGTGAAAAATGGGCAGACAGGTCGAATATGAGTTGGGTAATATGAGTAATTAAAAATTATGGGTACGATCCATTTCGACCCATCTTATGATGGGTAAAAAAAATGGGTTGGGTAAAAATGACTCGGGTTGAAACTCGCTCAAACCATGGGTCAAAAAATATTCAACTCATTGGTAAAAAATGGATAAACACACGGGTTTAAACCCATGTATGAACCCATATGGGTTTATATACCAACATATATGGGTAAAATATGTGGGTTTCAACCCATATATTGACCTATATGGTTTTATATACCAACCCATATGAGTAATCGCGCGGTCAACCCGCAAACCCAACCCACCCAACCCTTAATTTTCAATTACCCATTTGACTCATTACCCAGTTTACCCATATCCAGCAGTGTTTTAAAATAGACAACTCTCTTGACCCGCGGGTTGGCGATATATTTTGCCACCCCTACATTTTCATATGTTTTTCAAAATTTGCCACATTTCCTTCTATGGAAAAAAGTGAATCATTTTCAACCGCACATTAAACTTTTTACTCTTCCCACTCAATTCTCTTCACACATTTCAAGTTGAAAATATATCAACACATAAAGTTAGGGTGTCAAACATAGCAACACGGAGGGAGTAGTGTGTTTTGGAACTAGAGTAATCGAACAAGAGTTTCCATTGCCACTAAAAGTAAAAATATTTTTTTAAAAAAACAAAAGGCTCGCTAAAACCATGTCTTTCTGCCTGATCTAAACTAGATTGAAATAAATTTGAATTAACTTAATTGAAACCAAGAAAATTGAATAATGTAACCAGTTTGTAAAAATCATATCTAAGTGATGCCTAGGCACTGAGCAATGGCAAGAAGTCTCGATAATGATTTAGGCATTTTATTTAAATATTATAGTGTGTTTTGGAACGAGAGTAATCAAACTAAGATTCCATTGCCACTAAAAGTTGAAATATTAGAGCAACTCGAATGGTACTTGATCTTTGCGTTTGGGAAGGAAGAAGACAAAAAGTTTCACTCCAATGGTACTTATCTTTGCGCAAAGAATTTGAAGGAGAAATAGTACCCGCTAATTTTAGCAGGTACTGTAGTTACGCAAAAGGATCAGATTTTGAATTCCACACAACATTTGAATTCAGATTTTTTTGCATTTCAACATTTGAATGCAGGTTTTTGAACGCAAAAGGGTTTCTTTTTAATATATTTTATTTTATTACTTATAATTAATTATATGAATAATAAAAATTATAATTTGTAGAAATTTATTTTAAAATATTATTTATTCAAACTCGATGATCTATCACTCGAATTTATTTACGTCTAAATTCATAAA
>JAULKM010051934.1:0-12702 GCA_032355605.1 Rubia tinctorum
AAAATTCCATTTATTCCATATTTATATATTTAGGAAATAATAATAAAAATAATATATTTTGGAGCAACGGATAATGAGGTAACACAATTTTGGGCCACAATGTAATTTTTCAATATTTTGTAGAAGCATTCAATGTTGATTTTCAAGGCCCTTATGTTCACACATACGTGCCCAAATCGCAAACGCGCAATCGTACATTATTGAATTATATTTTGGTATAGCCAATTTCGTGATTCGACAATTCCAACTTTCTTGGAGGGACCTAAGTGCAAAAAGCAAAAACTTTACTCGTAATCCCAAATTGAAATCCGCTCAAATGTGATGATACCCTATACACCCCTATTGTATTTTTCAAGTCTGTAATGGAATATTTATCAACAATTAGATACAAGAACATATCCGTAATCCTCTTCGATTTCCCTTTCTTACTTCTAAGTAAGCAACTTTAAGTTACTTTAGAACATGTACTAGCGCTTTCTAACATTTCATCAAAAAAACCATTTGTTTTCTATTTCTATATTTATGCAAGAATAACAAAAATTGTGTATTTCGGAGAGAAGGATAATGGCCAAACATTTTTTGGGCCATTACATAATTTTCCATAAATATGTTAGAGGCGCTTTTGTGCATACTATCTTAGTTAAATAGCAGTGTCGAGTATTCATTAAATTCAATTCACTTTTTAAATTACTTCAGTGCATTTTTGTGTTGTAATATATATTTTGATTCTAACTTTTTAAATTTAAAAACTAGTGGAGTTCCATCGCGCGTTGCGCGGTATTACTAATTTAAAAAATAGGATTACTTTAATATATTTCATTGAAATTATTTTAAAATAATTATTTATATGTTGAGCTCATTATTTATCAACTAATAAAATTACTAATAACGCAATTATGTAATACTTAATAAATGAGATTAAATGTGGGGAGATGGGAGTTGGGGAAAGAGAACCCAAAATATTCTTCTCATTTCGAAAAGAGAAAGCAAGAAAGAGGAGAAAGAGAAGGAATGGGAAGGTTTCACATAAGGAGAAAGAAGAAATGTAGGATGAGAACCAAAAATGGGTCTAGGGGAGAAGGAACCGGAAGATGAGAAGGAGAAGGGACCGGAAGATGGGAAGGAGAAGGAACCGTACGTTGGGAATGAGAAGGAACCGGATATTGGGAATGAGAAGGACCCGGAACATGGGAAAGAGAAGGAACCGGAACGTGGAAGGAGAAGGAACCGGAACGTGGGAAGGAGAAGGAACCGGAACATGGGAAGGAGATGGAACCGGAACGTGGGAAGGAGAGAGAACCGGAACTTGGGAAGGAGAAGGAATCGGAGCAAGGGAAGGAGAGCGAACCAAAACTTAGGAAGGAGAGGAAACCAGACGGGGGAGGAGAGGGAACCGGACCGGTGGGGAGGAGAAGGATCCGGACCGGTGGGGATGAGAAGGAACCGGACCGGGGAGGAGGAGAAGGAACCAGACCGAGGAGGAGAAGGAACCAGACCGGAGGGAGAACGGGCGGCCGGCCGCCGCACGCCGCCGCCGCCGGTCAGATTTCAGACCAATTTTCCGGCGACTTTTCCGGCCAAAACAGTACTTCCGGTGGATATTTCCGGTCACCTCCCAGATTTCCCACTAGGGTTCCGCCACCACATTTTTAAACTTTATCATTAAACATCATTTTAAGTATAATTGTTTACCCTTAAACACAATTAAACACTATTAACTATTCAATTCTTATAATGATTTAAAAATATCCAGAATACACAGGGTATTTAATTAGTACAATATACATAGCGTAATTAAGTAAAATACAAGGCGTGATATACCAATCCAAAAAAAGAAAGAAACAAAAGTTAAAATCTGGGAGGAAAAACAGGAAGGAAGAAAGAAAGTGTACGGATGTAGGCATACTGTACCATTGGAAAAATGACTTGCATTTTTATATGGGTTGGGAAATAAATAAATATCAACCACTGATCAAATTATTTTTATGGTTCAGATTTGTTCTCTCATAAATGAGTATTCTCACGTGAAATAGGACCTCTTAACAAGTGATATATATATATATATATATATATGTGTGTGTGTGTGTGTGTGTGTACAGATTTTCCTAATGCATGGACATGAATAAGCTGGCTCGCGACTACACTTTCAAATATCCATCCAAGATCGGACTTTCATATAGATTGAAAGGTTGCATTTTATACCTATGACACCCTACATCATGAACAACAGGAACGGTACTATAAGACACAGTATAGAAGTGGAAAAATACGAGAATATTTTAGTATTTCAGTTTACTCATGGTTGAGATACTACTTATGTTTTCACAACATATTTTTTTCTTGATACATCAACAACAAATAAACATGGTTTACCAAATCACTTTTATAACATAAATTCAACTTATGGCAATCGCAATTGAAGAGATGCGTTTGTTATGACAAGAAGATGACTGAGTAAGTCTTGGGTCATCTAGTCCTCTTATTCATTTTTTTCCTTTCAAGGTTTTCATATCCTTATCATTTCCCATTCTTTTCTAATCATAGGGGACAGATATATTAAACTAAATATACTCATCCACCGATAAGATATGGGCCAAAAGGCTCAAAACTGAACAAACCAAATTGAGTTTAAAATTTAGGAAGGAGTTCAAGACAACTAGTGATGAGATGACTCCCGTCACATCACTAACATGAACCATATAATGGAGGAATATTGGTCTGAATATGTAAGTTTGTGAAACCCTTTTCCACACACATATGACCACTAACTTTCCTATGCCTAATTTATATATCAGATCGGGTTTCGACAACACGCCACCCCCGCATGACTGCCTTTATTTTGTATTGTAGGTAGGATAAAGAAGGGTCTCACACAACACTAGCTCATTGAATAAACTGAGTATTAACGTTGGCAGCAACTATAGGGATGATCAAACATCGCCCGTGCAACTCACATCATAACTTACTCCCTCTGTCCCAACTCAAATTGCAATGAATCTTTTCCACGGTCTCCAATACACACGTTTGACCATTAATATATTTAACTACGTATAATATTGGCAAACAAAAAGTTACTTTTTTAGAAACTACTTGTTATGACAAATCCAACAATATCACATACAACAATATTATTGTTTATATATCTATTCAAATATGTAGTTAATTTTTTCTTAGTTTGACTGAATCTTTGATTCCTTGCAATTTGAGGTGGGACGGAGGGAGTATATAAGTTTGAATGAACAGTGTATTATGTAATTCATATCCACTCGTGAGGATGATTTTGTATGAATGAGTTTTAACACTCTAATATTTGTATTACTAACCAGTCGGTTTGGTTCAAAAAGAAGGGCTAATTCAATATTTCATTCCGGTGAAAAATAATGACTGCAAACGAAAAAAGGAAGAAGAAAGTGAATAATTTGTTAGAATATATATGTAAACGACTTCTGTTTAAATATCACCAATGATGTGGAAAATTGTTTGTGTAGCGATTGTACTTAGAATCACCTCACAGTGAGTCCTATCCTCTTTGAGCACAAGACTCAGGGGGTGAGTCTGGGGGATGACCCTATGACGCTTAAGTCACTATCATTGATGCACATACATTTTGGGATGAAAAAGTCACCTGCCTTGTTTAGTGTTCTCTTTTTTTGGGCTTTGATTATGTGATATTGACTTGTTTCATTCACTTCTTTCTCTTCGATCATGGTCCACTAGTAGGTGTCATGACAAGTAATGTTTTTTCCTATTTCAGCCATTGGTTGGTTTGTGGTTTTACAGTGTTGTTTGCCTTCATTACTTTAGCGAACTTGTCTGATTAAGTGAAGTTGCTAATTCACATTCTTAGATTTGCCTAACTAGGATTAGGTAGGTCATGTGTACCATAATTCCGTCAAATTCATTTATTTTTTTTAAGCCATTTAACATGTTTTTTGCTATGCTTTTGTGGATAGATTGCTAGATTTAGATAGATTTACATCATAAGAGATTTAGATGACCATTTTTTTTTGTTTTCGTATCTAAATATTTCATTTTTAGCATACTCTGAGCCTAACGGATTTTGTCCTTAGAAGTGTCTAGATCTTCTTTTGTGATTTTATTTGTAAATTGCTTGTAATCACTCTAGAGTCGGTTAATGAAGGCCAATTGAAAAATTGGTAGATGACTAAAGGCCACAAGTCAAAATGTGGTAGAAGATAAAAGAGTTGAAGAAAGAAGAAAAGTTCAAAGGTGTCAAAGATACGTCACTGGCCGTGTAAAATGGCACTGCCCGTGCCTACAACCGTGCAAAAAGAGGATGGGTCCCAGGATGGGTCGTGCAAATCTGCACAGCCCACACACAAATAACTAATGGATTTCAATGACCAGCTGACAGGACATGAATATATGCACGCTTTCAGATGATGTCCTGTTCAATATTGCGCAGGACATGTTGCCAGTGCTGTGCAAACTTGCACAGCCCATGCCAGCGTGGCACTAGAGTTTCCAACTTGGGCTTTTTAAGGCTCATTTACCCTACACTCTATATAGTTCCTTTGTCCCTTAGGGTTGAAGCAAGCAGTTAGTTTTTTTTTTGTAGGAAGGGAGGATAGGAGAATCCTCTCTAGGGTTTCCTCTCTTCTCTCTTCATTTACTTCTTAGATTCATGATATTTGGTCCTATGATTGCCATGAATCTAATGCAAGTAGAGTAGCTTTATTTCTTGGGGTATTTATTTGTAAGCATGATTAACATGGATTTGTTAGACTTGTTAGATTCACCCTATTTTCTATGTTAAAAATATTGTGCATAATTTGTGGTTCGGTTTCTTATTAGGATTAATGCTATGAAATGTGTTAGGATAAACACTTTATTTTATTCTTATTTGATATTGTGCTAAGGTTTAAATGCTAATTTGTGTGTTTTGGATTATTGGCGCTATGGTAGTCTTGTGAGTACCAAGAGGATGTGTTCATTAGATCCCCCTTGTAAGTTCCGAGATGGTGATAGACAATAATTTCAATTCTCAACGCGTGTGAGGAACTGTATGTTAGGAGAAATGGACCAACCGATTTGATTTTATTGAAATCCTAACGGGGAAACTCTTGCTTACCCCGATAATTCAGTATTTTTAGTATGTAATGACTAGGGTGGAGCAGACTCCAGAATTATCATGAGGTATTGATGTCCTATTCCTATAGAGGTCTGGGATGGGTGCTCATAGTGGAGGTCCCAGTTATGTGATTAGGTCCACTCCTACATTTAACTGTTGCAACCTACACAAGGCATAACTCCTTTAAGTGGGGGCCGGTTAGCCCCAAGAGTGAGCTAAGAGGAAGGTCAGTAGAGAAACACACCCCTAGCATGTTTAGGAGGAGGTCAAATGTTTAGAGTCTAGGATCAAGTCTCGTCGTCAATCATGTGATGTGAATAACGTCCCAAAATAGTTTCTTCATATTTTATCTCGCTTTACTTGTATGCTCGGAGTTGTTAGTTCACACAACCCCCCGCCCCCTTGTTCGTTAGTACTAGTTATTCCCGACACACGTTGGGATGATGCCCAATTGTAAGTTGTGTGGGGCTAACCCTAGACACTAGTATATCTGTAGACGATACCTGGACTTATCACTAGCTATGCTATCATAGTTAGTAATGAGTACATGAGCAACACTATACATATTTATCTTTTGATTCTAGTGCCCGAAGGATAACTAAAACAACCTCGCCGGTAAGAAGGGCGGTGGGGCAGATTTTGGCGGAGGTCCGCCTCATATCCTCCCCAATGAGGTAGGTATGGATGAAGTTTTGGTGGGGTTATGATGGGTATGGGTATGAAAATCATATCAGTCATGGGTAGTGGATCGGGCGTGGATATTCATTCACACCCGCCCCATCCCCGCCTCGCCCGCCCCGCCCCGCCCCACCCCACCCCACCCCACCCCAATAAACTCGTTATAATATAAAAAAATATTTTTCATTCATATTACACATAACTTACCTGTAATATTTTCATGTAAATATATTTTTATTAAATTTATATATAAAAGATACTATTGAAAAGTGAATTTTAGATATTTTTGGAGATATAAGTGGGATGAGTACAATGGATATGAAGTTTGCAGGGAGACTCAAATGGGTGATGGAGCGGGTATGAATTTTATTTAATACCCGATAGAGTGGGGGTGTATTTTAAAGTTGTACTCGTCATGCGTGATTAGGTGGGTATGGGTATAAAAAATTAGCTGGATATGGGTATTGATGCACCATAATCTGCACATGCCCCGTCTCATTGTCATCCCTACACGCAGGTGCAAGTCAATAATCCCTCCACCCATGGAATCATAAGAAGCAAAGTATAGGGTAGGTGTTTTTGCGATACGAGCGATGTAATATTTGAAGTGAAGTGTTTTTTTAGAGAAAATTATTTAGCTGATCAATCAGGTTAGAACAATATGGAAGGTGCAGAATTGAAATTACTTCTTGGGTAGAAAAATATACATGCCAGAATTTGAAATGTGTTCGAAATATTTTGGTCAATAATTCATTGGAGTGGGTGGAAGAACGGATCTTTCTTAAAGAAGAAGCAAATGTGAATGTTGTGTTACGTGCAAAGATCTGGAATCTATGAAACGTAGGTCCTGCTCATATAGATGTGCTATTGAATAAGATGTGGATTGCTATATTACGCATTGAATTTTATTTAGTTACGTCATGTATTTAGTGCTAAATAAAATACCTTATGTATTTAGTGCTAAATAAAATACCTTATGTATTTTTAATATATTTAAAATTGAATATTTATTAATTATTAATTATATTTAATGTTAATATTAATAATATTTAATGTTAATTAATAATTGGAGGCGGCAGGTGGTGGGCGGCGAAGGGAGCTGGCGGCGGCCGGCGGTGGCGACCGGAGGCGAAGACTGGCGGTGGAGGTGGTGGCCGGCGGCGACAGGCGGTTTATTCTATTGGCCGGTGAGGGGAGGCGGCGACCGGCGGTTTCTTCCATTGGCCGGTGTAGGGAGGCGGCGGCGGCGGTGCGTCGGCTGTGGTTCTCCTTCCCCGCCGACCCGTTTCTCATCCACCGGTCCGGTTGCTTCTCCTCCTCCCGATCTGATTGCTTCTCCTCCCACCCGGTCCGGTTCTTTCTCCTCCCCTTCGGTCCGATTCTTTATCCTTTCCCCGGTCTGGTTCCCTCTCCTCCACCGGTCCGGTTCCCTTTCCTCCCTGTAGGTCCGGTTCTCTCTCCTCCCTGTAGGTCCGGTTCTCTCTCCTCCCTATAGGTCTGGTTCCCTCTCATTCCCATTTTCCGGTTCCTTCTCATTCCCATGTTCCGGTTCCTTCTCCTTCCCATGTTCCGGTTCCTTCTCCCCTGCCCCATTTTCGGTTCTCATCCTACATTTCTCCTTTCTCCTTATGTGAATCCTTCCCATTCCTTCTCTTTCTCCTTATGTGAATCCTTCCCATTCCTTCTCTTTCTCCTCCATTCTCTTTTCGAAATTCCATTGTTTTTTTTGGGTTCTCTTTCCCCAACTCCAATCTCCCCACATTTAATGTCCTTTATTGCTATAATCTGAAAATTGCCCCCAAAATATCTATAAAACATGGGGTAAATTTTCAGAATGTGAAAAATTATTGTTCCACTTTTTTCTCTACTTTTGGGTCTTCAAATGTCATTGTCTCATGATGTATTTTAAAATTTAATTGTTATAGTTAATACTTATTAAATGTGTAAATTGAAGCTTTTATTTTATATTTCATCTTTTATAGTTGTGTATGTTATTAAAATTTGAAATGACTTTAGGGGTTTAGAATAAATGATTTTATTTATTTAAAATATATCTTGTAATATAAATATTTTTAATCCCGCTATAAAAATTATAGAAATAAAATTTTGTACGATTGATCTAACTATTAATATATATATATATATATATAATTTCTCGCTTCTTGAAAATATTATAGATAAATTATATATTAGATATAAAATATTTAATTATGATCAGCCAATAATTTATATATTCTTTTTCATAAAATTCTAGATAAACAAAATAAAACAAAATAATACTAATACAGAATTTGTAATTTATTATATTTAGGAGAATTCATGTTCAAACTATATTTTTTTAATGTTTTTAAAGTTTATTGATTGTTAAGCCTTAACATCAACTGATCAAATTTAAAAATACTTCAATATATGTCATTGTAATTATGCGCCCAAACTTTTGTATAAACGTACAAGGTTTAATTTAATTTAAAATGTAAGCCTTGAATAAATTAATTTAATTTAATATGCGAACAAGGTTGTGAACCTTTATTTTAATTTAAAATGTAGTTAACGTGTAATGGTGTATGTATGGCTCCACATGTAGAAATTAATATTGTTCTCAATTTCATTATTAAGAGTTGATAATATGTTACTTTTATGTAGTTTTATAAGATTACATATCATAATTTGTGTAGGCGTTTGTTGTCATTTTTAAGAAACACGTACACATGAATTAATAGACAATTGGATGTCACGTAGTATTGAAGAAAAGTAAGGTTCATTTTTGATTGGTTGTTATAATGAAGCATGATAACATTATTTTTTTCATTATAATAATTTTGTGCACGAAAATAATTAGTTTTGATGTAATGTTATTTTAGGATGACGAGTACTTATCTGGAGCGGTTCCCGGTGAGAATCGTAACTCAGCAATTGCAACAGCAGATATGTTTTCTACTCAAATCGAAGTTTATTCGTACCTCCAACAGACAGCCCTTCGTGCTGGATTTGAGCTTGTGATGTCGTCTTACAAAAAAATAATAATGGGCCTTTGAGGATATATTGTATCTGGAATCCCGGGCAGACTGAAAAGGCCATCGATATAAGCAATTTGGATGTTGTCCGAAAAGTAACACGTCGACCAGAAGTTGTTCTTGCCATTTCACGATTGTTATGCCGGAGAGTAAATCGGAGGAGGGTTGGTACATTCAACAAAGCAAGGATCCTCTAAAAGGAACACACAATCACCAGTTCTCTATATACCCTAAGGGGAATAGATAGAGTAGCAGGCTCCATGCTGAAGCGAAAGAAATGATTAGAGAATTGACAGATGCCGAGAAAGCTCCTAGACATATCAATGTGAGCCTCAGTCATGAATTTCCGAGCCTAAATCAAACAATCAGGCAAATATATAATGAGCGATCAACTTACGGAAGGGAAAGGCGAGACGGGCGCAACCCAGCGGAGAATTTTTTGCACTAGGCCACCTCCAACGGATAAGTTACTAGCCATCGTACAGCTCTTGACGGTACCCTGCCCCATTTATTCTTAGCTCATTCTGAAGATGTTGTGGTATTTCAGACTTATACATGGGTCGTGGCCAACGATTCAACGTACAAGAAAAATTGATACGACATGCCCTTGATTGAGATGGTTGGCATGTCTGCGTGTAACCTGAATTTCTTCATCGCATATGCCATTGTTGTCGAAGAAATAACAGATACTTATTAGTGGATTCTACGGGAACTGAGAGAATGGCTTGTTGAAGGACCGGTCCCTGAGGTTGTAATCACGGATTGTGAGCTCAGACTGATTAGGCCGATTCGGGCAGTGTTTCCAGACTCGAAGCATTTACTATGTACTTGACATATTAACAAGGATGTGGAGGCACGTGTTACTGTGTTAACCAGGAGTATGAGGAACGAGGCATCACCCAATAAGATTGTACATGGTGTGATACAGTAACACCCAATAAGATTGTAAAGACCCAGGGGTATTAACATTTCTTTTCAGATATGTATGTAAAAGTTGTGAGTTTAGAATGGTACGGTTCCTTGGAGGCTTTTTGTACTGATATCTTGATAGCCTCGATGTCATATTGTTGGAATTATAAAGTTCCATGCATGAGGTGGTTGAGGAATTTTCAAAGAATATCAAGGATTATATCCATCCCTTTCCTTTGATCACAAGGATAAGGAGGAGGAGGAGTTCACTTCCAATGATGATGGAGGTTCGTGCATGTAGGGTGGATCGAACGTGTAAGGTGGAACACATCTTGAGGAAACTTTCTAGGCCTATATGACCTAGCAAGTAAGTGACATGTTGGAGTAGGCCTAGTGCCTCCAATGTCTCTTTGCACTCTCTTTGGCATATCAAGATTCTTCCACTTCCGAGTCGTACCCTTGGAAATGTTTGTCAACCCCATGAAGTCATTAACAATAACGGGAGTAGGATCTACTGGTGTTTTTAGCTATCGTCTCCCAACTTTGGCTAACTATTTCCCCTTATCAACGGGAATTAGTTACCTTTTCTGGTCTACTCTTCTCAGGGCAAATTCTATCACAACACAAGAGAAACTCATAATGGAGAAATACTCAAGGCTTATGCACAAATATCACTTAGCAATAATCATGATTCCTAGACATCCAACATTTAGCACATCATGTCATCTCAGCTAAAGAATCATAATCTTACCCCAAAGCTAATTCAACTTAAGATCATGCACAACCCACATAGTCCCACAAAAAATTCAAAATTTTCAAATTTCAATTTCCCTCATATAACACAATCATGCCAATGAAAGCAAGTAAACAAAAAGTTTAGTGAATTATCTAAATTTGGAGGCTAGGAGATGAAGATTATAGAAGAAAAAGTAAAGAGTGCTCTCCCTTGATAGAGAAATGTCCAAATCTGAATTTTTCCTAATTTTAAATGAGGGTGGATGCTTTGAAGTTATTAGAGTGAGTTAAGTGATATACATTGATGGGAGAATACCTCTGAATTCAGATTCAAAATTTAATGATGTTTCATAAATGGGTTGTTTAGGAGAAAGACAAAAAATGTCGTAATGGTCTGGGGAAAAAATAAAAAAATTGGATAAAGGGCTCCATGAATACATGTACATAAAAGGTGGTAATTCTTAGTGTAGTACCACTGGAACTAACCAATTTGGGGAAGAAGAAGGTTGTCGATCTGATGTGGTAAATATGCTTATTTTGGCAAATTTTTATCTTTGCCAAAATTATACATTTTATGCCCGATTGCAGAATTTTTCATCTGGCATGAGGCAAGGCATAGTCGTTTCATATGAAGGCCTCGTTCCATTTCTTCCTACACAAGTCGTGCACGACTTGTGCTCCCCTAACACCTTTGTTTTCTAACCTTTCACTTCAAACCCTATTTTTACCTACAAAAACCACAATGCTCGATCTTAGATTAACAACAACCAGGATTATCAACAAAATACTTTGCAACACACAAAACATGCAAACAATAAACAAATAAAAACATCAAAGCGATGAAAAACACCATATTTTTAATTTTTTTCTTCGCGACTAATTTTTCATGAATTTTCAAATTAAAACAAGCCTACTGTTGCGTCCCTGGAGTTGCCATCTACGACTCCAACCACTATGACATCTTTGTTGAGAGGTCTCCACAAAGCTTCCTCCTCATCTTTACGCTCTTTCATAACAATTTGGGTATGATGTCCACCCTTATCCAATGTCAAATCCTTAGCCTTTTCCTTGGGTTTGGGAGGGGGTCTAGGAGGTTTTAATTCATTTCATTGCATCGCAATCCACTGCATGTTAGTGTTCATAGACATAGAAGAACAATCGTCAATAGGAAGAGTAACACTAACATCATGTAAGGCATAAGGTTATCAACATCCTCATCAAAATCAAAGTTCAAAACATGCCTTCCCATATCAATAATGCAAGGAATATCACCACTATCACTCAAGAAAAATTTATCAAATTGATAAAACTCATCATAGAGGCTTATACCATTGTATGCAAGAGAAGAAGAAGAAGAAGAAGATCCATGATTAGATTTATAAATATCAAAACTGACCTTATCTATGTCATACTCAAGGATTAAGGTTCCTAGGTGGACATCTATTTTCATTCTCGATGTCTTCAAAGATGGTCTCCCGAATAAAATTAGGGGTGCACCTCCATCTCGCAACATATCAGGGAGACAGAAGTCCCCGGAAAAACAAGATTGCCAACCATAACCAGCACATCCCTAACTAACCAGGACTAAATTGGGAATGATCAGCCAATTGGACTATCACCCTAGTCTCCCTAAGCTCTCCCAAATGAAGAATTTCATACAAGCTATAGGGGATAACATTAATAGAGGCTCCAAGATCAATCATATCATCCTTAATTAGCTTACCACCTAGATTGATAGGAATGGAAAACATGTCGGGATCATCACATTTCTTAGGAAGGCTATGATCTAACATGGCAATTTCCCCTATTTTCAATTTTCCTACTCTTTTTATAGGCTTAGGCCTAACTACTGGAAAACAAGTTCATAGGAACCGGAAAAATTACCAGTGTAAGTTACAACGTATGCACCGGTACTAATATGTATTTGTAGTACATAGGATTTGGCCTCATTACTAGAAAACAGGTACATATACACCGGTAAAAAATCCTAAGGAGACAATACAGGTGTAAGTTACAACATATGCATAGGTACTACTATGTTTATATCTTAACGGTGTTTGTTCGCAGAGCGATGCTAGCATGAATAAATTTCTTAAGTTTTTAAATCTGAAGTTAGTTTACCGGAAAACATTATGAGGCTAAGATAAATTTGTGTCCGTTGGGAATGGGGTATGCAAAGATACATGCTTGTCCAAACGATTGTGTCTTGTAAAGGAGTGACTTAAAGGATAAGATTTCTTGCCCCATATGTAATTTGTCTTGTTACAAGAAAAG